>JBCJKH010054186.1:0-62660 GCA_039877255.1 Loriculus beryllinus
TTGTCTATTGCTTAGGATGTTCCTGTGTCAAATACCACAAAGCCACATGTAACAGGTTTATTAAACCAGGCTAGAGAATAACCCCGTATCTCTTCCATACAATGGAAATGGACCTCTGTCGGAGGCTTTTCCTGTAAAAGACAGGCATTTGATTAGGTTCTTCTAAAAACCTGCTAGATAGCTGCATCAGTTGTCCTTACACAGGCAACTCAGAAAATATGTGAGCATCATAGTAAATTTACAAAAACTAAATTGCATGAATACAAGCAGGCTTTTATACATGTTTTTAACACATGCCAAGACCATTACTATGATAGATGACATACTTGCCCAATTCCATTTCTTACATAAGTGATCAGCAAAAAGAACTACTGCCGGGTTTTGTTGTTATAAAATATCCCTATCAGTATGCTTAAATAAAAAGGACAAAGGTCCAGCTTCATTTTTGTTAACAATGAGAAAAAACAGACACTTTTAGACATTTCTCCTTCCTACATGAAACTAATACATGGCTGGTATCATCTTAGGCGATGAATATACATCGCCAAATAAGCAGCAAAATAAAACCAACAAAATGACATGAAAAGTGAACAAAAAATTCAATTCAGAACAAGAAAATCCACACCAAACTCAAGCTACGGATGAATCATTCAGCCATTGCCACTTACCCCTTAAATCCTTAAAAATCTTTTCATTTCATATACATTCCAGTCAGGTATAAAACTCAAGCAATAAAACAGGTCAAGATGGCAAAACAGACTGGACTCTTCTGCCATATGTGCAATATTTGCCTGCAGGTAGCACAGACTAAATATAGTGCCTCATACAGAGTGACTGCCCTCTGATGTTGCGATCTGAGGTCACAAGACATTAGCAACATACTTGTCAAGTCCAGAAAAAGTACTTTGTGATTTACTGTTGCTTATGCCACCAAACTGCCATGTTTGCGTATAAAAACTCAATGTGAAGTTCTCCAGTAAGGCTCCAAAGTTCATCAATCAACATTTCTTTTTAAAACAATCCTGAATAGAAGTCTCTTGAACAATGTCAAGAATCAGACAGTCATCAAGTATGTGTGTAATGGAAAGCACCAGTGCAGACACTTGCCCTGATTATGATACAGTCAGAACTAAGGAACACCCCGTAACACCAGTCAGTCTCACCCAGAGGTAAGCATGAATAAACTACAATACCAATTCATTTGAAAATGGATGTCATATTACCCAACTAGGCATTGCCTTTTCTAAACAACGCATGTCTCATTCAGCCTTCAAGAAGAAAAGGTAGCCTTGCTTGCACATTCCCATTTCACTGATAATTAGCTCCATGCTATTACAAACACACTTCTAGAATAGGACTTCCTTAGTTTTTTCTGATTTTCTCTGTTACTACCAAATATCCCTAAACATCATTTTGTAAGAGGAAAACCTAAGGGATGCTTATAGTTCATTTTAAACATGCATCTTGTGTAAGCAGAGAGGAAGTTTCAATCTCTTGGAACAACATCTCTGCAAGGTTATCATCTTGATAACAGGTAGTCTGGTCAACAATAGTTTCCTTGAAAAATAACAGCTTTGCTGTAACAAAGGGAGGAAAAACCCATTTTTCTGCTGAAGCAATTTGCCTCTAACAACTATCAGGCACTAAGCAAGTAAAATACCTAGTATGCAAAATTATATGAAGTAGGATGAATCATGTTGTTCACATTAAACCAGACTCAGCATTTTCTTCCCAGAAAATGAGAATCTTGTACCACATGATAAACAACTTTGACTGAAGTATGCAGTATTCCAGGGCAGGCTTTGAAACAAATATTTGTACAAGAGTCAATTACAGATGCTAGAAAAATTATGATTTAAATTATGGTTTGCGTAGCAAGCAAGAAACTGGTAGATAAGAATGCATAAAATCATGTTATTCAAATGTTATCACTTTGAAAGTTTGGCAGGTTCCTACTATTAGGATAAAAGCTTACTAGAATAGCCCAATCTCTACAAAATTTGGTTCTAAGAAATGATCAAGTAAAGTCAAGGGTGCCTGATGCTGCACTGCCTAAATATTTATCCAGATCTGGAGCTAATTAATATTTAACCTGTGTTAAAATGGGTAAGCTTTTCAGTGAAGGGTCAGGGGAGCAACCTAAGACCAAGTATAAGACAGTGATTTTCATAGACAGTCTTCCAAACACACTGCTAGTGCAAGCACTTAGATATGACTGACTCTCAAACCTGCAACAGTGTCACAATGTTAAAAGTACACAATTTTAAATAACAATAAAAACCAACAGGCACTCATGACAGAAATACATGTTGAGCCCACATTCAAGTCCTGTTCCTGGTTCTCCCTTGTACAGTGGAACCAGACTGTGTTGCCCCTTTTGCAGGACTAGAGCACTGTGTTAGTGGCAGTCTTCATATTTGCAAAGCAGAAGCATAGGAGAGAGAAGGCGAGCTATACTGGGAACTGCTTACAGCACATCTGTTGTACTGTTCATGAGAGAAGAGGAAGAACTCCATCAACAGCCCCCAGTGCTTCACTGATACTGTATCAAAGAGGTTTCCCAGCAGGCTGCTGTCTGGCTGTACCACAGCATGGTTCACTACCAACACAATCCAAAAGTGAAAGAGTATTGACTACAAATTGCCTGTTGTCATTTCAACACACTTCAACTGCTCCTGCCTAGGCAGGATGATACTGTCACTATTTAAAGCCTTGTAAGCAAATGTCACAGGTAGTGTTTATTTATCAACCGAAAAATACTTAGCAACTACCCTGCACAGTGAGCAAAGTACTTTAAAAGCAGGTAATGCTGACTTCGAGAAGGTGACACTTCCTCACTGGTTTAACAAACAGGTAGGTCCCATACATAATGTATGCAAACCCCAAACTTACCAGGGTACCAGTGTTTATGATACTGAAAGCCAAATAGACCCTGAAACATCTTGCAGGTTTACCCCACAAGATTTGCTGTTGAGAATATTCTAATCTCTCTCCAATCACATCTTCTCCACCTCTTGTCTTAGCCAAGTGCTCACTGCACAGATGGCAATAGTACCTTTCTTTATTATAGCTGGAAATTCAGAAACACTAATGATCAGCATTAAGAGGACATGAGGAAACTCCCTACAGCATCTGACATTAACTGGAAGAGGGTTATGCAGAAACACTACTAAATGACAAAATCCTCACTGAATTTTTTTCCTTTGCACAGGTTTGTGTGAACATGACTGTAAGGTAGTGTGCAGACATACCAGCCGGGAAGGTAAAGCAATGCCCAACGAAATTTATTTCCTCATCAGACTCTTATTTTCACAAAATATTAATAAGAATTACAGCAACTTGGGCCAGTTTTCCCAGCCCCATCGCTTCCCATCAGCCTTGTGCAGTACAGCTTCCTACTGTGAACCATCAGCTCTTGATCACCTTGTTACATAATTCCTAACTCACACATTTCAGAAAGAAGCTGTCATTTTAGAAGCAAAATCTAAGCCTTGCTTACACAGTGTCTCAATATCCCAGAGTTTTGTCTTTTAACCAGATCTGAACTAAAGCAATGGACATTTAAAAATTATTGAATTGGTTGTATAGGGAAATCTTACATCTGCATAGATCAGCTCACAAGGCATTGCAATCTCTTAATTTGAACTCAGCATGAATTTGTATTCTTTTTTTTTTGGTATGTTTCATGTGCTTTCATGAACAAAACCTTCACTAACCTAATGGCTTCCTAACAGGCTTAAAAGCCCAAGGGCTATGAGTTAAAAGACATCCAAACAAGAAAATCCCACTAAGCATTCTTAACCACAAGTATTTCCTGACTTCATAAACTTATAACCTGGACACATTCTGCACCAATTCAAACATTAATAGGCACGTAGTAAATAATCTTCTTCTCTTGCAATCACTTGTCTAAATATGATATGCTCACAACTTAATATAGCTGTCAAATACCACACAAGGAATTGTCTTCCATAATAAATCTATCTGTATAACAGCTGCGCAGACTAAATACTCTCAACACAGAATGAACTGAAACAGCACGATGCAAAGTGATAGTGAGCTGAAAACAGCTCTACATAAACTCAGTTGAGGACTACCTCAGTGAATGTGCTATAAATGCCTGCCAATAGTAAACCAGCCTTTCCCCATTGCCTCTAGATAATGCTTGGTTTATGAGAGTATGACAGAACATAACCGCAAAAAATCACTTAAATTCTCACAGAATTAACCCTTTACAGAATGAAGATATTTGTATGTATTGCTAAGAATTCATTTAGGTACCAATTTGGAAAGCACCAAAATTTTTTAATGAATCCATGTTTATCATCCAGTATATATACTATAGTGACCACAGCTGGCAGCTGCTCTGTTTGTCAGACATGAAGTATGTCTGCCCTACTTGTACAGAGCATCATCTTTCAGCAAATCTTGAGGCCTGTTTTTAGAGCTCCTAATCATTAGTTCATCATTGAAAACACTGTTAACTGGCCACAACAGATAGCATATCCAAAAGTCAAGTCTGTAACAAAACACTGTTGGTATCTTTGAGGACTTCTTGTAGGCTTTTTAGTTTTGGGTTGAAGTTTTAAGTTATCAAATTGCTGTTGGTAGATCTGGTTAGAAATTGATTTTAATATGGCTTTGCTCCCCTCCACACCCAGTAACAAAGAATCCAGCAACAAAGTATGCAGCTTTGTTAGTCACAGAACACATTCGAATGATTTTTCGTATGCAGATCCAATATAATAACAAACAAGCTGTAAAGGCCATATTGACAGGTGCATATGGATGGTTTAAGAACAACATTCAAAGTAAACATTTCTCTAAAACTCTCAGTATCAGTTTCCAACGTACCACAAAACAGAAAGAAGCACGCAGAGTTTATACAGGAACATCCTTGCTGCCTCCAGTACAGACCCATTCTTTATTTTCATTTTTGTTGCTGTTAAAAATTCTTATTCAGCAATTATGAATTATCATTCGCTATGGTGAGAAAAAGATTACACTTGATCAAAACGCAAAACCAGCCCCACTCCCAGGATCTGGCGTGCTGCCGCCTTCTCAGAGGCAAGACTGACACATGGAGCCATAAAAGTTTTACTACGTATCTAGACATTTCCCACAGCACCAGAGGAATAATTTCTTCCTCTTCTGCTGCTATATAGGCCTACTTATTAATAGAAGCTGTCAGTTTTAATATCTGTCTTATATCTACAATTTTATCTCTAACATTTTAAAGGTACTCAATACACATACGTGCGTGTGTGTGTCTATGTGTGAATATATAGTGAATAATATATAACATTAATGAATATACAGAAGAGTATTACACGTTTTTCCTTACAGTTTTCCTTACAGTCACCAGAACTCATGGAAACAAAACAAGAAATCTGAAGCAACATAATTTGAAGAAAGCGCTTAAAAGGAGTGACCTCCTATTCTCTTCACAACAATTTAAGTATTATTGGCTAATGTGTGCCAAGCACGCTGCTGGCTACACTGAGGATGTTTAACAAGCCAGTGCCAACAAGTGCAGCTGCTGGACTTGCAGCACCCTCCTCCTGTTCATCCCAAGCCAAATTATTCACTCAGCTATGAACAATGAAGCAGCAACGCAGGAAAATGCCAAGTGCAAGTGAGATTAGTGATGAACTGCAGGATCCCTACAGAGGTCAGTGATTAGCAGGTCCCCAGTTGTAATCACTTGCCTAACCTAGGATTTTATCTCATCATTACACTCCATCTTAGCTCAGTCTTCTGACTGCGAGCAGCTTCCCAATCAATAGCCCTTGAAGTCTTGCAAACTCATCCACACTGTCTTACCTTTTAATAAAGCAAACCTACATAATACAAAGTGTCTGCAAACTCATAATACGAATTTTGAACCTTAAGATTAATGAGTAATTCATACATTAAAAACGTTACTGGAATATTTTGTATTAAAGTAACAGAAGAAACATTATGAACATATTTAACCAGGAGTGCCAAGTCCAAGTGATAACCACCAATGCAGTCAATACAGGTAATCACACGAACATTGGCCTATGTGGTTTTTAAGTATGGGTAAGGAAATGGTATGTACAGACTATGACCAGTGGACATTATTTTAGATTTCTCCCCCATACTGCGACATCTTCTAAATCTAGTTTCCCCAGACAGGAGAAGGGAAGGTTAAGGCAAAGCCTGGTTTTTAAGAGTACAGATTTGCTCCCTCCTCTTTCTTTGTTCAAAATTTTGAAAGACCACGATCCTACAGAACAATTCTAATAATGTGCAAGAAGCAAAATATGGCAAGTTTGAATGAGATTTATGAGATTTAACTGTCTAGTCTCAGGTCTGACGGAAATTTCCTAGGATTCTCCATGCCATAAATTCTCATTTTTAAAATAGCACTATACTTCTGCTATCCCATCCTAATGCTTATTTGCCTTATTTTTTTCCTATCTAAAAGACCCAAAATGTGTAAATTCTGAACCTGTAATTATCTGGAATCAACTTCCCACTATAACTGCTGAGATTTAGGTACGACGCTTTAAGACAGCAAATACTAATTTATTGCTTTTGTTGATGTTTGGACAGGATCATCTGGAAAAAAGCTTAGCTTTTTATTTTTGTCATTGTACTTTCCAAAGATCAGAAAAGTTCCTAAATTCTTTTACACTTGTGTGGGCACTTGCACATGTCTTTCACTGTAAGAATTCTACTGACTGAACTGACCAGGCAACAAATCTCAAGAATACCATATTACAATGTTAAACTTGGAAGATAGGGATATCTTACCAGACATTTAATACAATATTTTAAAAAGAAATGTCAGTGTGTGAAGTGGTACTAAAGAACCTGCTTCCCAAAGACATGCCTTTGACACTTTTATCCCGTTGATTTGTAAGTACTTCTGAGAAAAGATGGAATATTTTGTCAGTTTGCAGAGCGCTGCACAGATCTTGTACTTTAAAAAACAATTTATTAATGCTCTTACATACTTACATAAGAGGTAAGGGTGGACTAAATTCCATATTCTATTCGGACTGAACCTACGAACTTGTAATTTACATGCTCATGTCAAACTGAGAACATTTCTATTCCACCAGTGGCTGATCCATGATGGCTCCCCTTCCTCAGTACTGTTCCTGTCTCTCCGCTTACCAGGCTTACATTGTGCTAAATAACACATCAAATGTCTGCAAGGGTAAAACAGACTGAAGTCTCCGACAGGAAGATGCACTTCAGCAACTGAAAGCAAGGGGAAAGAGAAAGCACAAACCTCTTAAATGAAGAAAGAACTTCCTTATCCCTCCTCCTTCAAGCCTAAGTGGGTAAGTAGCTGTGAACCAAATAACTCCTGGATAGCTGTGTAGTATATTTAGTTTCAGTTCTCCACTGCTACGACTGCTAGCCTTACCATAAATAAGGTTACCACTCTATTAACACGTTAACATCTGCCATGCATAGACAGGATATCCAGCAAAATGTACAAAAATGTACTAAAATTGAGGAAATCAGGTATGTACAATACTCAGAAAACAGTAACCGCATTAAGAATGCATGTGAACGCACACACGTTTCAAACCACTTACAAGAAGGCATTTTATCACATGCATTTACTCACCTATCCACCACGTATATTTTTATAATGTTCAAGTGCCTTCACTTTGTCTATTAAAATGTGTCTGCCATCTTGCCAATCTCATCCCAATCTAATGAAGTTGCTACTTACAACTAACTTGAAAAGCATTCCTTGCTCTCCTGGTGTGGAATTTGTCTCATATCTAATGACAGAAGTTACTCAGCCTCTGTCAGTGACTTTGAACATCAAGCACATTATTAAGTCTAAAGGGAAGAGGATTTTTTTTAATTGGAAATTAATAGAGAATCTACACTTTACAACAAATTCTACACCTGTTTCTGATTAAAAGATCATTTTGGAACACTACTTACTACAAATTGCTAAATTACTTCATCTATATATAATGATATAAAAATTAAAAACCAGTTACTTCTGCATGTATCTACAGCTCCTCTCACCATCCAAGATCTATTAATTCACACTAAACTTGAAAAGCCAGCTTTGTCAACAACGCTTTCCCCCCTCACCCATTCTCTATATAAACATGGGTACAAACATGGAAAGCACTTATAACCACCTTCCATTAAGCAGCTGGCAAACACATACAACAGTACTCTGTTGTATAGTTCTTTATTTGGATGACTTGCATAACTTATTCAAGCTTTCCCCTTCACAAGCAATCTAGCCATCCCAATCACACAGAGACAAATGTTTGTCAGGTATTCCCAAACTGTAGTCTCCAGAGTACCAGTAGCCACTAGGCTGCAAAAAACCCAAAACGAACCAAACACAACCCAACCAAAACAAAACAAAGAAAATCAAACCTCAAACACCCATTAGACACTAAACCAGGCTTCAAATGAAAACAAAACAACACGTTAAGTGTTTTCCCAGCATTACTGCTTCAAGAGAACAATTTCTGCAGGCACCACAGAGTAACCAAATTATCCATTAAAACTGGAGTGAAAATCCTCACAGGACAATGCCTTGAAAGCAGTCATCTCCTGTTTGGGGGCTGAAACCTGTAACTATTCACATGCTCTACTTGCAAGCACACTGAGCCAAAAGAAGGTGAAATGAAAGCCTCTTAAAGAAGTTAGTTTGAACTAATACAAAGCTCCTAAAATGCTAAGAGATTTAAATAGGTGCTCTTATTTCAGTACAAAACCAGTAGGGACTTTAGATTGTCCAGAAATTTGAAAGCAGTCCTACTAAGCCACAAAGCATTGATGATAAGTGCACAAGAGAACACCACTGTGTTGCAGAAAGACAAACTGGTATTTGAGTGCCACAGAGAATTAAATTCTAGCTATCTACTAAAAAAGAAACCAAAACAAACCAAAAAAAAAAAAAAAAAAGCCCAAATCCCCCTTCAAAAAAACCCAAAACACAAACAAACAAAAAAGCCAAACAAAAACAAACAAAAAAAATCGAAACACTCAAAAGAAATTAAACCTTTCTAAACCATCACCTGTAGGCAATCCATGTCTCCATATGTTTATGAAAACACTGATACCTTACTGCCAAGGCATCTGAAAAAATGCTGGGGTTTGAAGTTATTAAAACAAAACCAAAAGAAAACTCCAAAGAAAACCCAACACAAAATCAACAACAACAAAAAATCCCACCCAACCATACAACATTAAAACCCAAACCAAATAACCCAACCAAATAAAAGCAGTTGCAAAGGAAAACACGTGCCCGCTGTTCTGGGAGGTGAGACAAGTGGCATTTTCAATAGAAAAACATCAAGTCCTCATGACTTATCACAACAGCCGTGGGAACGGACTGAAGAAATGTTAACAATAATATGCCAAGAGAATGTAAGTCTCAGATTCAAAACCACCAAGGAACATGGTGTGCTGTTCAGTGAATTAAAGAATGAAACTTCATGTATCACTAAATACTACCTCTCTGCTCGGCTACCCATGCTTTCTAGAAGTACCACCAGGCTGCTTTAAATGACCTAAAGCAGGTAACAAAACCACTTTTCCTCAGCATGTTAAGAACAAAAAGAATACTCATGGCAATATTAGTAATTATTTTATAGAAATGATAATGTAAGAATGATGAAATATTTTCCATTTCGACAACAAGGAAGATGTAAAAGCAACTGCCAACATTCTGCACTTTGGCATCTGCAGATCTAGATAACCCAACTCCAACAGGACTAATGGTTTTTTTACATATATATAAACCAAGGAGTTCTCTCAAATACTGGCACTGGCTTACTTTTAGAATAAGAATTTAAAGGCATAATCTAATTACTCTTCCAAAATAAAAATGCATTAAGGTAGTAAAAGCCAGGCACCAGACAAACTTTTAAAATGCAACTGTGAACAGAAGAACATCACTGAATATTTTTCAGTGACTCAAACTTTGTCCCTAGATTTACACACACACTTCCACTCCACCCCATCAACATGACAATCGAAATGTGTTACTGGCAATTCAGAGCTTGTTGGCAGATTGAAACAACTGAAGACAGGTCACTGATCTGGAGCGCTCAGAACTGCATGTAACGAAGCAAGCTGCCTTTTTATTCAGCCAAGTGCAAAAAGACGCCTGCAGGATTGAAACAAGGCCCTGCAGCCTCCTGCTCTTTAACTGGATTTATCATAGGGAGGAGGGTGGTGGCTACGGAAACTTTTTGTGGTCCACCTGACCTTTCCTGTTGGCCAGCCTCAGCAGCTCTGCAAGAGGCACACCAGCCTTTGCAAATCCTCCCCAGACATTGAATAGGAAAGCTCAAAATGTCTACCCTGGGGCTAGGAACATGTGGTTACCATAACTCAAAGAGCTGCAAAGTGAAAATCTTCCTTCTCAGCCTAAACGGTGTTAAAGAGTGCAAGTAAAAACTGTGTGGGTTTTGTATCTTTTCGTCTATTTTACCTGCTCATACTTCAATTCCTGTGCTACTGAACGGGAACTGTGGAGCTTGCGCATTATTATAGAAACCTTTTATAGACAAACAGGATTAATTTCAAAGACACTTTCCCATTTTGTATCTAGCCCTTATCTGTGCTATAAGCTTTCAACTACACATTACTTCTTGATATTAAAGTCATAAACACTTAGAAAAAGGCTTTTCGTGATCTTACTTATTCTTGAGTTACTCATCTAAGACCCGGCATCTAAAGCACCTATTTTACTACTCATGCAGTTGCTTTTCAACCTAACTTTATGTTTTTATCAATCTCCCTCCATCTATAGTTTGGTCATTAACAACTATACCATGTATATGGAACCTGTCCTGCTTGAAGTCTTTACCAGTAGCCTGGAGGAGAAGACAAAGTACACCCTAAAAGAGTTTGAAAAGACCCCAAATTTGGGGGATGCAGTTAGCGTGCCTGAAGGCAGGACCACCATTCAAGGGAATGTAGGTTATCTAGAGAACTGGACCAACAGGAACCTCATAATATTCAACCATAATAAATGTAAAACCCTGTACCTAGAATAGACTAACCCCTTGCAATGCTGCAGGTTGGAGACCAAGTCTGCTGAGGACCGGTAGTCTTGAAAAGCATACGGGACAGCAAGCGGACAGGAGTGATTATCCACCTCTACACAGCACTTGTTATATCATACATAAAAGCACATACAATTTTGGGTCCCCTCAATCAAAAATATTTAAAACTAAGAAACAGAACAAAGCTAGAGAGCAAAATGGTCAACAGGAACATTCCCACTGCCTTCACTGGACACTGAACAAAGCCTCATGATGATGCATCCCTTCCTTTAAATGGTGTCACATCTATTCCAGAATCCCAAATTCTAAAATCCTGCAACTCACAATTCTCCCTCCAACTTCCTATCACTCAGATCAAATCACTTCTGATCCTCCAATTTCTTTTCTCAGCTTCCTTTTTATTCCACAGCAGGCAATGACTTAATATCTCTATTTCTGTACTGGTTTCTCTTTATCTCTTACACTGAGACCTCATACTTATTTTTCCCCCAACATAAAAATTTAAGCAAAACCAAAAATGTAAGCTTCCCAATACAGCTGAATTAACTCCCTTTATTATTCTTTACGTACTGGCTCTGCAAAAATGCTCATGCATCTAAAACCCCCTACATGCTATTTATTCTATACCATCTTTCATTCTCTGCCCCTGAGAGCACTCTCTTGCATACCTGCTCTCTGCAGTAAGTTTACGATTTTCGCTATGCTGCATGAAACAGTAAATGATTCTGAATGATGACAAAAACTACTCTGCTTTGAGCAAACCATTTGAGGAAAGGTAATAAAAAGGATTAAAAAAGCTATTGAAATGTCTGGACCTCTCCATTTTTAGATTTAAAACTGCACAGTAAAACATCACATCGTTGTAGGAGTTCCAGGCTACAGTTGTATTTTAACACCCTCACTACTTCTATGTTAATTTAATTCACATGTATATTCTAATAGAAAAACAAAGTAGTACTGAGGTGATTTAAATTGTTGCACTTTTACTTTTAGGGTTATTTTCACAAAGTCTATTTTAAGAACTCCTTTGGAAGCAATTGATGTTTTATGCAGTGAACTGCTATTTTCCCAGATGAATAGAATATCCATTCTTTGGCTCACAGTTTCCATGACACTAAAAACAAAACATTCATCGGCACCGACTCAATGTTTGATGGTAAATGCAGCTGCAGCTCACAACAGCTCGCAGTGTACCTCAGCCTGCCTCAGCTGAACACAGGCACTGTATTTTCCCAACGCAATTTCATTGTTTTACAGACAAGCCCTTTCTTGCCAAACTCAAACATTTCAAACCCTGCTGGTATTCTGTCTTGAAATGAAAAGTAATTCAGTTCTGCGAGTAATGATACTAATGCAAAGTCTTCCAAATTACTGAACAAAGTACATAACCAGAAATGAGGCTTTGGTAACAGCACCATTTGCCTCACAGTTATGAAAAAAATTTTGGCCCAAGAATTTCAAACTTTGCTCCCTGTTATAATTCCAACTCACAAGAATAATATTACAGGGACCATTTAAAACTCATAGACAGAGAAAATCACATTGGCAATTCAGAAACAAGGAACAGCACTCAGCTTTCAGTGCTGCTTCACTTCCCAAAAGAAGCACTGAAGCACACACCTCTTTCTAGAACAAAAGATATTACGAGACACAGGCTTCTGTTTTAGGGGAAGATGGAAAACTTGTATTAGCTAATAATTTAATCCTGCCCAATATTAGCTAGCTTTTCATCTATTTGAGATGCAGTTTAAGTACAAGGTCACTCACCTTTTCACACTGGTAAGCACACTGCTGTTACACACACCTTGACTTAATCCCATCGGTCTGATTCTAAAAGCCATGCTGAAAACAAAACCTAAGCAATGCTCTGCATTTATAAGATGCATTTTTAGGCACCAATTCAGTAAAGCTACTGGCCAAATAAGTACTTAAAAGTATAAAAATGCACTAAATTCAGCAGGGATTGCTCATGTAATTTAAACTGTACATTACTGAACACTGGTGGACAGCAGGCTGATTACAGAGAAATCTGACAAAGGAGAATGCATCACGTCAGTTTACTCAACGTAGGCTTTAAGAAATTCAGCCAGGACTTCTGAAAGCATTGAAAATGGAACATGTCAATAATAACCTCTTTGCAATTTAAGGGAAGTGCTATTTTAAGCTAGAAACTAATTTCTTTACATTATGCAGGCTGAAATCCGTTTCTGGTTTCGCCACAGAACAGCGCAATGATACACCCCCTCTCCAGGCGAAGAAACAAAGTCCTGGCTCACAGCGTGCGCGTGTTTAGGGACACGAAAGGAGACAAACATTCGCACTGAACTACTGAAATATTATGAAAACAACTTTCCAAGACGAGGGAGAGCGGGAGGGGAGGGAGCTGGTGGCAACCTCCTGCCCCCGCGCCGTGCTCCGCTCCCCGTCCTGCCCCTGCCCGCTCTGCATAGGGCTGCCGTGCCGAGAGCTCCCCCTCCTGTTGCCAGGCACTCGCATCACGCTGCACATGGAGCTGCCGCACATCAGCAATCAAACCGGTCCGCGGCCCTGTGAGAAACCTCGACATCGTTACAGAAATAATGAGATGGGAAATATAAGCTAAAGGCATTTCCTTAGACTAAAATGGAACAAGGCTCCCCTTCCAACCAAGCTCCTTTAAAATACATCTCAATAAAGAAAAACATTCATCCAAAGACTGCAGCAGTATTTATTAATAAATCATTAGCAAAACAAAAATAAAAAATTTATTGCTCTTCATACCCAAACCACCGACTTCAACTTGAGATTCTGCAGACCCTTCAGGATCAAAGAGTGTTACAGCAGCTTACTGTCAGAGGCCAGTGGAATTCACTTTCAGGCATGACTCCTAATAAATTTCTATTGATGGCCTTTCTACTGACAACCTACTGAACTTTTATAACATCCTTACACTAAGCCATTAACAAGAGTGGATCATCGGTGAGCTCCCCACAGGCCACTGCAGATTACAAGATCAGAAAAAAGCGAAGCCTGCTTTTGTAGCTTTTCCAGGAGCTGAGTAACAACCACACACACACAAAGAACATTTCTCACTGCCAACACGGCACTTACATGTTCACAGAATACTATGAACCGGAGTGTAAGCTATGTTGCAGGTTATTTTTCAAACGCAGTCCTGCAGAAGTTCCTTGGTGGGTCAATAAACACTGATACAGAACACAAATGCTATCTTCAAAATTTCAGTTTTATTATGTGCCTGCTGAGGTTTTGACTCTTCCTTTCCTTCAGAAGCCAAAAAGGTGACCAGAAGTCCAGAAGCTGGCAGAAAGAGTGAACTCTCCTTATAGTTCCTGGAAAGAATTTTCTTATCTACCGCTTTAAATTCTTCAAGTTTATTGCAACACTGGTGCACATTTTCCTATCCTAGTGTTTCCCAAACAGTGGACAATAAAATACAGAGACCCACTAGCTGACTAGTGCACAAGATAATGTGCTGTTCTTCCTCTAATTCAAATATGGAGCAACTTTTACTAAAAATGCTAAACAGATCAAAGATAGATCAAGTTTTTTCCTAAGACTGCCTTTTCCAACTACAGTGGCAGCAGCAAATAGGTGACTTCATAGTAAGAATATAAACAACAATATCCTTAAGTCCATAGTAAATCCCCACCTGGCTCTCATATCACACATACAGCCTCGTATGCAGGGGAAAGATGAACGAACCTAGAGAAACTTTTTAAAATACAATTTGCAGCATGAAAAGCTGAAAGAAACCCCATATCCTAAGCTAACACAGATTCTTCATAGGTCAATAGTTCGTGATCCTTTTTATTGTTCCCTTCTCAAAAGCAGATTCTGTCTAGCTGCTTACTTTCCAAAACTTCAGATACTGATCAGAGATGGTAAACTGGGATGTCCAGTCATGAAGCTGGCAATGTGGATGGGAGACTGGACAGACAAACAGTATCTGTTATAACCACAACCAGTACCCCTCTTTCCCAGACACGCACCACATCTTCTCTACCTGCTCAGGTACATACCTCAAGAGCTATTTAAAAAACCAACAAATTCATATTCATGTGATAGTGGTTCAAAGGAAGGAAGAAAAAAATACATTACAGCAGCTATTTTGGACGGGAAGGTCAAGATTTCCAGAGCCTCAAAACACTGTGCTTTAGAAGAACTTCCAAAACTGTTATCTAAAAGATGTCTGCTTTTCAGATAGTAAAGCACCCCATTTTATTTGGAGCGGAACTCAATCACAAATACACAGGAATGTTGAAGCCACCTCATGCAGCTCTATTTGAAATCCTAAATATGGATTTATGGCCCTGATCCTTCAAACAACTACATACATGCTTAACAGGATTATGCATGCTTAAAGTCTCTTCAATGTAGAAGTATTTGTAAAATTAGGACTTACCTTGGGCACACAGATCATTCAATAGGAGACATTAGATTTACATTGGCTTTTGTTAGACTCTAAGACATTGGGACACTTCCCCTTATATAATGCAGCCACTGAAGTAAACAAATTAAACTACTTCAGCAGTATTTTCCTTCCTTATGTTGCAGAAAGCTTATAAGGATTATTTTTTTCCCTAAAAAACACAGGATAGCATCAGGGCATTACCAAAGCACCAGAATGCAAATTAAGTGGTCATTTTGCTTATGATTTAAAAAGAAAGTCATTAAGTAAAAATCAGAGATTTGTTTCAAACAGCTTTTCTCACACTCTCCTAGAACATTCTGTATTTCTAGAACTGGAGCTATCCTGAAATATCTGAAGAGTTAAACCACTTGAGGTATTATTTTAAGCATCTTGTATGCGTGTATGAGTAACAACACCTCACCTATGTTTCAGTGTATCCAAACCACTTCAGCCATATAGTTTCACTGAAATTTTTCTTCCCTGAATAAGACCCATTCTTTGTTTACTACTTTTTCCTTTTTTTTTTTTTAAAGTCCTTTTTTTCCAATTACGGGCAGGAAATAAAAAGAAATGCAACTCTTTTATGTAAAGTAAATCCATCTGGATGTTTGCTGCATCCTATATTATAAACTTGTGATCCCCAACCAGAATGAGGTATAGTGAAGCTGCAGGCAAAATTGTCTCCATATACCACAATCCATTATCCCTGTCAAGTTAATGTTGCATGTTGAGCCATATGGCGTGGGTACACACTCAACAAAGGAAATTCCTTAAACTTGTTATAATCAGCACTTACAGTCATCCAAAAAAACTGACATAAACAGCTTTATTGTGTTTTGTGCATTTCAGTTGATATCCATGACAAAAAGAGGAAGCTGGGGTGGGGGTGGTAAAGTTGCAATAATAAAAGGGAGGAGGGAGAGGAGATGGAGAGAGAGAGAGACTGTACATTTCATAATTACACAACATTTTCCTTAGCAAGTGATTTTCAATTACAATAAAGCTCAAGCCTCCTGACACTGATACACTGTGCCAGATTAACAAGAAACAAAAAAAACACCACCAAAACCCCCTGCATCAATACCTCATTTTCAATGCAAATAAGAAATCCTGTAGTTTCAAAGTGCCTGACTCATGTAAAAGATTCTCAATTAAAAAAAAAAAAAATCTGAATCATTTTTAGTTTTCCTGACTTTGGAGAGAAGGTTTGCCTTCAGTTGTTGTGTAATTACCAAGAATTTAACAGTCCTTCATTAACAACATGGTAATTTAAGTAAAATATCTTTCTATGCATCAAGTGTAGGTCACAGATGAATTAAGGGCTCCCAGAAGCCTCTGCTACCTGGCACAACCCATCACATCAAGCCTAAGTCAAGGTACAAGTAGAGCAGAACTTCATTCCAGCCCCCGCAGTGACAACAATAAAACGCTGAGAAAACACACTATCAAATACTGAACTCAGCATCAATTTCTGTTAATTACAGCCTTGTCAGCAACGTGATTATTCAAACAGCTCATGCAAATGTTAATGAGTCCTTATTTGCATATTTATTTTTTCCTTTGTTGAAATGTCATTGATTATTACATTCTACAATGATGAATGCTGCTGATGATGTGCTCTGATATGTAATTAGTCATTAAGTGGAATGAATAGATCAATTATGAAAAAGGAGTGAGATTAAGAAATATCAAACAAGACCGCCCAATGTAACTATAGAATTTTTTTTAAAGGAACTAAAATAATTTCTTGGCATTTAAAGTGCAAGATCAGTAGTTTTCAATAAATAAACTACTACTTTTCTGAGGTTAAATAAGATCTTCCACATGCGCTGCTACTTGGGTAATCTAATTACAATAGCGGACCGCTTTTGTAAGAACAGTAAGAAATGTGCAGTTACACGTAGGTTTTGGGGTTTGGTTGTCGGGCCCCAACCCTCCCCCAGCTCTTAAAAGAAATTATCGCTGTCCCAGAGCTGCTCACGAGCACACTGCAGACTACGTGATCTTTTAGCAGAAACGAAAACAGCGCTCGCTGCACTCGCAGCAGCCCCACTTTGTTCTCAAGGCAAAGACTCACGCTGCCTTTTGCAACCGCCGGCTCTAACGACCCAGCCAGCGCTGGCTGCTGGCGGATGAAGGGGAAATGGGAGAGCAGAGGAAGGAAGAAAAAAAAAAAAAACCACCCAACAAAAAAAACACATTACTGCAGACCAGATGGGAACATTCCACATGACCAAACCAATCAATCACCTCGGTGGGGCGCAGGTGCAACACAGCCGTGTAGCAACACACCATTTCACAGTCTATCGGGCACAAACACATGGTCACCAATCAATGGCACCCCCAGGACCTGGGGGGGAGGCTCTCTCGAGCCTTACTGGTCCATGCCTGATGACTTCATAATCACACATCATTTCATTCACTGGAGGATACAAACCAGCATTCTAATAACCTTCCCCCGAAACCGGTCATGTTGTGCATATTAATAGTGCTGGGTAGAGCTGAACCACCGGCTCCGCGCCGCTATCTGAGCAGAGCCTGCAAGGAAACAACCTGAAGCTACAAACTTCTGCCCGACGAAGGATAGTCGGCTCAGACCGAAATCAATGGAAACATTATTCATTTTGCCAAAATAAACTGCACACGATGCTCGCACCTTTCACAAAGCAACCCTTGAACAATAGCAAGCGAGTAGGGATAAAGGACAAAGCAAGATGAAAAAAGAATCAATGCAAGAATGTGCTTCTGTACTTGGCGATGCATTAGACAAAATTCTGAAACAAACAGGACCACTGGCAACCTAAAAAACAAAGTTAAACCTACAGAAAAACAAAACAAAACCAAAAAATCCCCTACATGCTTGCCAATGCTCTCAGTGAAATAAATTTTCATTTCTTTTAAAGCATCACAGATAAGTTTTAAAGCAAGCAGATAAAATATTACACAGTGTGATGGGATCACACCACACCAAGTCTTGAATCAGAGCACTAGCTGCTTTTGACTACAGTTAGCAAAAAAGGCCAATTACAAATGTCGCTTTATGTTTGTGTTATCGATGACTTAGGAGTATAATAAACATTGCAGACATAAACGTATGGAGACAGTTTGGCCAGAGTTTATCATGCTATACTCTTAAGAAATTGCACTGTTAAAAAGATATTTGGGAAACAAATGTGACAAAGAGTGCATCTTCTCTTGAAATCGCATTATGCCTTGGGGGTGAAAGTCAAATAAGTCACAACTGAAACGTAAAGTACTGAACAAACTATAAATATGCACTTTTCACATTTAGAATGCTCTAAAAGCCCAGGTACATAGCACTCCACCATTTGGTATCAGAAAGCTTAGTTTTACCTCTGTTAGATCCCACAAGCCTAGCATCTACTGAACCACCTCATCTTTGCTTTCAGGTGTAAATTGCTGAGAGAACTACTTGGAGAAATAGTACAGTAGCCATAGTAAGAGTATAGTTGCTAGGTTGCACTACATGTTGCTTTTG
Source organism: Loriculus beryllinus (assembly GCA_039877255.1). Taxonomy (NCBI): domain Eukaryota; kingdom Metazoa; phylum Chordata; class Aves; order Psittaciformes; family Psittacidae; genus Loriculus; species Loriculus beryllinus. Next base: position 18,947 of record JBCJKH010054186.1, read on the forward strand.
GTTTATCACTATTCCTCCTTTCCCATCCAGAAGAATACACAAAGGGACTACAGTGTAATTTATTAATACAAGAAGGGGTGTGGGGGGGAAATCATGTCAGAAGCAGAAAGCACTATTTTTGTTAAAAACCAGATCATTTGGTGATCTGTACTGCTGCAAGCCCTTTTATCTCCTTCCCTTGGCTTCCTCCCTTCCCCTATCTGAAAGATCTCAGAAAAACGCATAGAAACATTTGCATTTTGCACTCAAGTCAGAGTCTCGGTATGATTCACCTTTCCACAAGGCCAAATCTGTGTTCTGTAATCCAAAAAATCCACACAATAAAGAGGTTGCAGACTTGGTGTTAAATGAACACAAAAGAGTTAAGGAACAAACATGAGTAATATCAAAGGAATAATCACATCCTTTTGCAGAATCATGTTGACCAGCAGCAGATGAGGAAGTACTCTCCCCTCACTAGAATACAAAAAATCATTAATCAGTAAATCATTAAATTAAAGGCCTGATGACGAGTTCTATTCTGGGCACTCACAGAATGCTAATTACTGTAGTATCTGGGGAACCTACAGTGTTAAAACCAGAACATCTTCAGGATCAGGTTTTTTAGATTACATTCAGCTTCTTTTCTTTTCAAAGCTCTTGAACAGGAATTAAAAATGTCATAGAATGAATCAAGTACTAATATTCGTCATACTTCATATGCAACACAGGGCAAGCTGGTAACTATGCTACAGACTTGAAATCTCTTAAGAGGTAAAAAACTAACAGCTGGTGACATTTACAATGGAAAGAGCTGGGAAGAGCTTGACAAAGAATGTCATCCAAAATGAAAACAAACCTCAGCAAACCTTACCCATACCTTAAGCAAGAGGGAGAAAGGGACTGTTAACCCAAGCGTCCAGGCCAGCCTGAGCACCTCACCTGCCTTCCCTGTACTAAAGCACTACACAAGGGAAGCCAAGGATGTGTATCTCTGGTAGAAGGCATGCCCCAGACACTAAACCTCTTCTGGTTTACAACCTCTCTTCTCATTGACTAAGGTAGGAAAGCAGTGCAGTTTTGCTTGCTTGTGATGTAATTGTACCTAAAAAAGCTACAGCACAGAAACTGAGGGTTCAGCTGAACATACGGAAACTAAAGCATGAAGGGGTAAAGTTTATTAGAGAAACTTCAAAAGGAAGGGTACTCCAAGATGGCAACAAGGTGGTACCACTTGCAAGCAAGGGGATTTCAAGAAACACTGCATGAAACAAAGAGACATCTTTAATGAACTTCTGAAAACCTTTTAGAAGTATCAGGGATCCAATTGTTATATAGATTTTATAGGCAACAGGACATCAAGATAACAGGAACAGATTTTAATCAGTTTCTTCAAATCACTGAAGGAGTCATGACAACAGTAACACAAATTCTAATCCATAAGCAAAACAATATGTAACTTCTAAGACATTTCCTGCAGCAAAGGACTCTAGTGAAAATTTCCTTATACTGTGATTCTTATCCCTAAAACATACAGAAACAAAGTTGTCAACAAAATGGTATATTTAATTCACATGCATATAGTGAATAAATTAGTAAAATTTGTCTTACAAGTAGCAGCTTTCATTTATTAATTCATTCAAAATTAGGCAAGTACACTGTTTGGAAAAAGGGAGCCAGAAGATAATGAGCAAGACAGTTATAAAACAAATGAACTACACCCCCACCCCCAAATCAGAAAGCGTCATCTTGTCAGTGCAATGGTAACCGGTTACAAGGTTAACCTGAAACGATTGCTGCAAGAAGTACGCCCAGTACTGTAAATACAGCAGAACTGTTATTGACAATAAACAGCGGTAAAAATGTGGTGGAATTTGTGACAGTTGATAGCTTAGAATGCAAGGGTTTTGTGATTTCTGGAGTTAAAATGGTTAAACATCCATAAGCAAATGGATGAGCATTCGGTCATCGTTAAAAAAAGCTTTATGAAATTAATCCAACAAATAAAACCACAAATTGAAAACATAGCTAAAATTAGGTATCTAGTTCTCTCAGTAAAAGCAATTCTTTTAAGCATACAAATCCAAAGAAAAACTGTAACACTACTAAGAACGTTCTTTAACTACTATAGAAACCTACAAACCCAGCTAAATTGAACTCTTTAATATTTAGATACAAGCTACAGCTTAACTGGACTCTCTTATCTAAATCACCTCTACTGATGTTACTCAGCTTTATCCAGAGTCAATAAAAACTATGCATTTTACATTTTGTCTAACTGGATTCCTTATGATCAGCTGTTAGCATCAAGCTGCTTAATTTCCATTCAGGTTTTACAGCTGGGTTCATTATAAAAAGGAGTATTAAACCTTGGACAGGCATAACTGGCTTTGACTCTAAAATAAGCATTTTTATAACTAATCAAGCTATACTTCCAGGTATCAAGTAACATTTTAATTCCAATACTGTATTTTCAATGTGACACAGACTGCATGTATTCAAGAATTTCCAGTAACTGTCAAAGTTGCTAATGTAAAAAAGCAAACAAAATCAGAATTTTCAGAGAGGAGAAAAAAAAATAATAATCAGTAATAGAACCAAAAATTTATCTTCTATCAGTAAAAGTCTCCTTACAAAGAAGAGCTGGAGTTACATAGAGGCAACGGGTTATTTTTCTTTTTTTTTTTTCCCCAAGATATAAGGAATATTTGGGGATTTTTTTTACAGCATTTACTGAGTTGGATCTTAAAGTTATGACAAAGAGAATGCTTACATTACTTACAGCTATTTTACATCTAAAGGCTGTTCTTGATAATGAAAATATTTTCTGCAAGATGAGTATGTTCTTAAAAAAAAATAAAAAATCAACATCCTTGGGGGAAAAAAAGGGAAGTCTGTGCAAAATTTTTTTTTAATTTGCCTTCCAAAACAGAATAGAGATGAGCAGCTCTCCCAACAATGCCTCTTTAAGCAAATATTTGAAAAGGGTCAGCAGGACAGAAAAGAGAAAGACAATGTAAGTTAGAAAAGGTGCTTCTGTGTATAAATGAAAAGATAAAAGATGGCCACTTAATAATTTGCAGCTACACTGCCACCCCCTTCTTAAATCACTGCAAACGCCTGCTAGAAAGAAGAACAGGTGGATTTTCTCAGGGGGAGGGAGTAAAGAAGGCAAAGAGCCACCTCCTCCTCACAACAACAGACCTTGAACAGGCTACAAAGGGAGTTAGGGACTGCACTGCTCACACGGGAAGGGGAGAACACAGGAATATATATTGTCAAAAAGACAGTCAAAAGCAAAAAGGCAGGAAGGGTAAGAATGTAGGTAATTGAGAAGGAAAAGCTACACAAAAAGAAACATCAAAATAAAATTTACTTGCTGTAGTTTGACACTTCCTGTGCCTCACGATGTACTTCTTCTATACATTTGCAAAAACAGATACACATCTTGCCACAATGAAATGGTCAGCGCATATGTTTTTAGACCAGTGAATTTGAAAATTGAACAGCCAGGTATGAATTTAAGTTGATCATTTAACATCAACATATTTTTTTTAATGTTTTCTTTAGGCTCCCCAGAGCATATTTATGGACCCCTGAAAGGAGACAGTTGACCAGATCTTATATCCTGAAACTTCAAGTTTTATTATCAGCTGCTATTAATCGTGTCTTACAACCAAAAAATGTATCCAAAGAGAGACACAAACATTTTGGACAGCATCCTGCAGTTACAATCACTTGACATGATTCTTGCAACAAACTAAAACCGAACACACAAAAAAAAAATCCCATCAAACTGAAGAAATTTAAAGAGATAGCATTTTGAAAGCCAAACTAGTCCTTTTTGAGCCTTATTTCTGAGTTTGGTCAGCAGTTTCCTCTACATATGCATTTATATGATGTGACCCCAATGTTATTTACCAGTAGAAATGAAATGTGAAAAAGTTTGGAGTTAGTACTTTCTAAACTGGTCACAGCAGAGTAAGCTCAGATGGCTAGTCGAACAGAACATCCTTAGGGAGACAAGAGCCACCCCAGCGGCTGTGCGGGCAGAAAATCTCTAGGCAAAGTGATTCATCATGTGCGGCAAGATGACTGTGACATCTACAGATTCTTGCCTCGAGCAGCATGGTACATGCTACAAAGGATCGAGCGTCCTGAAAAACACCCATGCACATCCCAGAAGCTTCAGTAAGAAGGACACGTTTTAAATAACAGAACACTGGACACTAAAAATGTACATGTTATTCTGCTTCCTGCAGTGGAAAACTATGATGTTCCCCCTTCAGCATGGGGGAACTCGTGCTGTTGACCTAACACAGAAATAAGCAATTTCACAATTCTGCATTCAAACTCACTCTTTCAGAAGTAACCAAAGGGTGTTTTAACATCTGGTTCATATTCCTTCCTCCAATGTAGCTAAGCCACAGCCTTGCAGGTTTGTTTACAAGCTGGCCATCAATAAATGATTCTTTTTCCAGTTTAAAACATATTTTCCTATAATGGCTTTTATTATCCTCTTGTCCATGCACTATAACTTCTAGCTCTTCTAACAGAGCATCAAAGAATGCACCTCCATTGCAGTAAGAGAACAAACAGTTTTGATCTTCCAAATCTAGTGCACAGCAATCTGTGCTGTGAAAGAGAATACTTACTGTACTACACAGCACCCCTGTTCACAATCTGCACTCAAAGATCACTTGGAAGAGCCTGGTTTTGAATGTGCAGATGTCTCACATACAAGCACAAAGATCCACACTGAAACAGAGAAATACTCCTCTACCATGGTATTCTACCAATAGCGCTGGCCAGTAACACACAGATTAAGCACCAAGAATAACAACCGAGCAAATGTGAAGAACGACGTTGTGTTCTACCTTTCAACAGCCAAAGAAGTACCATACTGTAAATATCAGAGCATAATCATATTTAAAACTTTCTTTATATTTAAGATGAAGGGGAAAAAAAGAGAAAACCTATCTACAAAAAGCAACATACCTGCACAATACCACAAAAAAAGGCCTTTCTTAAAACAGCCAAAAAAAGTCAACTGACCAAGGAAGACTGTCAGGCCCAGTAAAGACAAGAAAAATCTCAACATGCAGCTGTGTGTAAGCCTGATGGAAGTGCCCAGGTGGAACAATGTATTGATCCAGATGGGGGCATTCAGGGACAAAACCACAAGTTTAACCATACAGTAAAACTATACTAAAACTATACCCTATAGATTTGAGAACAGGCAATTCTGTTGATGATTGTAATGTAAATTTAAGTTTACATTATTTTCTGCTTCTGATGTTTTGGCATTTTTGAAGGAAATATATTGTACCAATGGCATATAATTGTGTTGCACTAAAACAAGAAAGCAACATAAGTACCATCAAGAAAACAAGAGAGATTGGACAGAAGGGCAGTGGCAGCTTTTAAAACACAGCTTTCAGCTCAAGAGCGGTGCTGAAATGGGTTATCAAGGAAATAAATGATGCTTTAGGGCACAAGTTAGAAGAAAAAAAGTTGCTGGGGCCTGGATAACATTTTCTCCTGATGAATCACTGCCTTTCAATTTGGTGTTTTATTTCATGTTGGTTTACTGGCATTTGCACTATGTCTCTATCATGAGACCAAGCTGTGCCTGTGCTGGGGGAAGAGAGGGAGGCACACAAACCAGCAGCTTGAAGGAGTACAATCAACAGGGAAGCTTGCCTCCTTCATATTGCAGAATGTCAACCAAGCACAAAAGAGCCAGCTAAAGTCACTATCTTGAGTTCAAGGCATTTGTGCTCTGAATTTTCTTCTATGTAGGCAAAATGAGATGAATCGTACAGAAAATCCTCTACAAGGTGCTCTTTATCTTTACTCTGTTCTAAATGTATTACTGAAAGCCCACTGTTAATTCCGTATACATAAGCAAACTATCCTGCACAAAATGGTTACGAACTGGAGAAACACATGGGCTTTTTCCTTCTGCCATCAATCTATATTCCTTTTCATAGTTTGCAACTGTGCCACTTAATCAACGAAAACCAGCAGTATTTCTCTTCTGGCCCCTCCGCCTTTACCCCCCGCTCCGAAATACCAGAGGAACAGGCTTACACTCAATTCATTTTAATAGTTTTACAAAGTTATTGGGTTATTTTTACGAAGTACCTTTTGAACCATGCTTCTAGGAAAATACATTTCTAAAGTAATAGCAAAAATGTAAATGAAATAAAGAACAAACACATATACTGGACAAAAAAATTCATTGTAATTGTGCACAAGGCATAGTGCCAGATAGCTGTCAAACAAAGGAACAAAATCATACAGTTGTTTGGCACTCAAGGCTGAAATCATCATGAAACATGCACTGTTTATAAATTGTCATTGATGAATAAAAGCAGTGAACAAAAAAATTAAAGGAAATGCAGCCAAGCACCAGAAAGACAAGCCAATCATCGCTCCTCCTCCCACCACTCTCAGCAATCAAACAAAACAAAATAACCCCCAAGTCCCCAGTATGCTGGGCAAGAACAACGCAGCAGTGCAACGTAAACTGAGCATTATAGGAATGGCAGACTTGAGATTGTGCTCTCATAGCTCAGCCCAATGCACCCAGAAAAGTGATAGGCTCAGACACCTAAAAATAAATGGCATGAGAATTTCTCAGCTTTGTTACTTATGAAGTAGTATTTTAAATACTAGCAATGCTAGTGACATTTATCTTGAGCTTAAGCATATCAATCCCAGAAGACGTAAAGAAAAATTGTTTCAGTGATGGTAAAATACATTAACAGATCTTTTGCCACAGAACATAGCACTGCTGAGAAAAAAAAAAAATAAAATCAGAAATAGCCTCAACTATCATTGAGACGATTTAATTCACATCAGGTGAAAGGATGACATACCCTTTGACTGAGTACAAAGAAAGACAGAATTGTATCCCAGAAAATAAGAATTCAGTTTCCGATCTTGCGTATCCGTACCAACTTCAGTACCTTTCATATTTGAAGCTGTACAATAATGCAACACATTTATATGGAAACAAAATCTCCTCTAAAATTAAAGAGAAAACTTTATAAATATGCAAAAAATCTTCATTTTTTGACTGAGAGGGGAAACATTAAGGTGTGTGTGCTAAATGCTTTCTGTAGAATAACACATACATGAGCTTCTACCAACTCCTCTGAAGTTACGGTGACAATCAGAAGATTCTATACAGTATTTCATGAGGCAATGAAACTTTTAAGATAGATATGGCCTATTTAAGAAATAAGGTTCTGTAAGGAATCATTTTCTGTAAATCTCTACTCAAGCAGGTTAATCAACCTGTACTTGAAGTTGGATGCAGACTCCAAATATATAAATTAAATCAAATCTGAGGTGACGGCTTGTAATGGACTAGCAGTATCTGAAACAAATAAAGGATGTCATAGGAAAGAAACTAATCCAGTCAGAAACAGAAGTGTTATTTATCACAGCAAAATTGTAAGTCAGACTTCACTTTGATTCTACAATGCAGAAAACATACTTAAAACTGCAGTACCCTCATAAAGAGTAAGTACATTTCTTCTTATCTCTGCACAACTTTTTAACACACGATAAAATAATGATGCAGTCATGCACTTAAGTATTCAATGCAGACCAGAGGGATCAGCCTTGAAACTTCAAGGACTGTTAACAAGTCACAACGTTACTCTCAAGACTTCTGCTTTCTACATCCTATTATACAAGAGGAAGAAACGGCAAGATGCCTTATTTGTAGTGCATTTATGCCACAAGTGCCAGGCTTATTTTAGAGATCCCTGTTACACTGGGAAGTAAACTAAAATTTTCTAATAGCTATTGTGAAGGTAGTACTGGTTTTGCACACAGCCTCTACAATCCCAATTTGAATTTACACATTATACATTTACACATTACATATTTTAGTGCACTTGGTTCCCAGCTACCTTTAAGGCTTATGCCAGACCTCAGCAGTTTCAGGAAAAACTGTAAAATCAGTCTGAATTTATTTCCATACTAACTGCTGTGATTCTTTCCTATTCCAACGAAGCTTTTTTTATTTCATCACTGAACTTAAGGCTAGTGTTTTCTTTAAAGGAATTAGTAAGAGTAATCCCAAATATTGTCAGTTTCTTTATTCCTGTATGTAACATAATATCACATTAAATGATGTATTAACTCATCTTCAGATGGGGGACCCCTTGTAAGCATCTTCCACAAATACCTTCCACAACCAAACAGCACCCTCCCTCCACACCAAATGCCATCCTGGTGAGGCTTGCACTCATAAGGATAGCAAGGTTTCTATTTCTCAAAGTGACCCTTCACCTGGATGCCTAACAAATAACTCCTCAGAATTTTCAGCTGCCTTCCCAATACACATATATGCCTTAGAGTGACAGAAACCACACACCCAGCTGAAAGCCACCATGCTGTCTGCCTTTGGAAAAGCATAAAGACAGCAACCAAGGAAGGCTTGCATGTAAAGCAAGATACTACCATCGCCTAACAGCACAAGATGCAGTGTCTCTGGTCTTCTGCACACTGCTGTCACACAAAAATCTTTCACTCACTTTCCAGAAGCAATACTGTGGCAATGCTGGGCTGAAGTGTCCTGGCATTACTTTCAAAATCAAACTTTAAAAATTTGTTTTCTTTTGGTGATACTCATTCCATTAACCCACTCCATAACTGAAGCACTGCACACCTGCAGCAGCTTCCAACTCTAGGGAAAATGCACAGGCCACTCAGGCAACTCACAAAACCAATAGTATTAGAAGTCCAATACCTTCGTGCACCTAAAAAGTAAAATTACATCTTTTATAGGCTCACTCACACCATTTCATCCGCTTCGCTTTTAGCTCTGAGGTGTCTGTGTATCTAAACAAAGTCATGTTTCCAGCAGCAACAAACATTTAACTCACTAAAACCCATTCTCTCAAGAAAACTATTAACAACTTCAAATATATTAATGCAAATATTATAACACCCCAAATCACAAAAGCTACCTGTTTTGGCACGAGCAGCCTAGTTACATCATTTTGGTTGAGCAGTTCAGGATTCAATCACTGGAGACAGGCTGCTGCGTTTATTAAAAGCTGGACTGCTAGAGACTCACAGGCTGCAGCTTACATGCACACAAGAATGAAAAAAAATTAATGGAATGAAATAGAGATTAAGTAAATGATTTTTATGCACCTGGCAATAAGCAAACATCTTTATTGCAAAACAAAGACAAGCCATGAAAAATTACAAAATTATCTTTTAATCACCAGTGAGCTTTCTACAGTCTCCTATTTGAACAGGATAATAGTTATTATGTAGATCCCTAAGCAACTGCCTCATGGGGAAGTTACATCACCAGTATGGGAAAGAGTCACCCCCTCCCTCCCCTCTCCGTGGAAAGGAGCTTGGCGCCTTCAGACAGACTGAAATTTAAAATCCTACAGCTTCACCCAGCTGATCCCATCCACTGGAACACATCTACAAGTGCCCAGGGATGGCAGGAACCACAGGAGAGAAATATGCCCTTTCAGCATTTCATGCACTGATGAGCCTTGTAACAGATAAACATACCCTACAGCAGCTAAACTGACATAACAAAGAGGAAATGCAAGACTTAAAAATTTCATCAGATTGCCTCTGAAAAGGCGAATAAATAGTAGAGTACACTGTGAATAAATTGACACTCCAGTGTATCAGACTGCATTAACTAAAACCCAAGCTTTGCAGAACAAATTTTATCAGAATCAAAATATTTCAAAATTAAAAATCCTCAGACTTGCATGTTTGAGCTCCCTCACTGGCAATGCAGAAGTACTCAGAAGGACAGAAATTCCGGGCTTAAGCGTGAGGCCTTCTGGAAGGAGGCAACACTTTGTTTGCCTCCAACACAACTCACACTAGGGCCAACTTCCTCTCCCGTCAGCAGGCAGTGCCAACACTACCACTGCCCGCAGGGCACCAAACTGCAAGTTCTGCCTGTAGGACATACTGTGTCCTGTGTGAAGGTACTTGTGGCACTAGTAGTATCCAATGAAAAGGTACCACCTGCTCTTCATCATACAGTTTGATGAATTTTCAAGGACAGATTTCTTCACTTTCCTACTTGCCAGAAAAAGGACCTTTCTGATACTTTCCCTTGAACCTCAGACTAAGTCTGCAAATGACTCCAGCACTGATTTGGAGGCTATGACGATCTTGTAAACTTGCACACGTTACCAGTGCTCGCTCAGGCTGAACTGCCGCAGCAGTCACTTGTCAGGATGACACAGGGAGGGGAGGTGAGCACAGGGCACCTGCTTGCCTGGCTCCTCACCCACCGGGGCAGGCAGCTGCTCCTACCTGCAGCCCCACACCTGAGCACCACCGGAGGAGGCAGTGGGGCTGCCTGCCCCTCTGCCACAGCTGCTGGCAGGAGGAGGATCAGCCTCTCCAGGGGGAGCAAGCGCAGGCGGACACCTGCTACAGCACAGCGTTACCGGGGATGTGAGACCCCGCTACATCTGCAGAAAGCCTTGAGGTATTACTGTGTTTAAAGAAATGTTAGGAAAGCTATTTGATTGAAATATTACTGTAAACAGAAGGGAAAACTGAGCTTAACACACACTCTTGTGAGCAAAAACCCAAGGGTAAAAATGCCCTGCACTTAGCACTTTCACTAAATGACTGTGTAATTTAATTTCCCAGAAACCCATTAGCTTTCACAAAAGGAAAATGAAGAGCAGATCAGAGCAATTCTTTGGTGTGAGTGGAATTTATTTAATGTAATACCTGGGGAAAAAAAAAAAAAAAAGAAAAGAAAAGATAAATCTGAAACCGTACCAAGAGATACAAAATATCATAACTAGCAAGCTTCAGCCTGCTGATCAGCACAGTAACCAGTAAGCCAGGTGCAAGGTTTTCAAGGTTTTACAGGTAGGACTGACGGAAGAGTCTGCCTCTGCCTAACAGGCCATGCCAGAGCTGGACACAGGCAGATGTCCCCAGAACAAAAGGATTACTAGTATTTAAAACAAACAAAACAGGGCAGAGGGGGAAAGAGAGAACGAGGGGGAACACACCTGCAATTTTCAGTGATTTATATATATGAAACAATTCTAGAAGAGAGGAAGAACCATTGAAATTTACCTTAAAACAATTCTCTGAGTCTGAAATTTTCATTATAAAGACCAAAACACTATAAAATTCATATTAGGCTGTTAGCCGATCTATAATATCATCTACAAAGGGTCAATCAAGCAATTAAGCACAGCGCCAAAAGGAGAACAAACATTCTTACATGAAAATGTAAACATAAATCTTCCATTTGCCAGGTTCATTATATGCAACTATTGTGGAAAAATACTTCAGAACTAAAAACAAAACATACAGCTATGTGAAGAAACAAGACATGCAGCTTTAGTGGGGTGAAGCAATGGCAACACTTTGGGAAACACAGCCATGATGTATTACATATAGGTGAGTCAGCATCTTGGTATTTTTAGCTTTAATAATCAAAACAATAAATGATTCCCTACAATGTAAACATAACGCTGTGAAACTGCATTACTGTAGCTGCATACTGAAACAGCTGCCGTCAAGTGAATTTCAAGGAACTTTTCCAGCATGGGAAGTTGACAATCTATGGTTTGCGGTGGACAAGTGTCTTAGAGCAGCCCAATACCCTTGAACACTGTAACTGTGGATGCTTTTAACTTGGCCTTTTTTACCAAGAAAAGTTTTTCTGAACTCAGCCTACAATAACATTTGACAGGTAATTATGTGAAGCTTATTAGCTCTCCTTAACAATTTCCTTTCAACTTATTGCCCTCCTCCTGCAAAATGAGATGAACTGAAGCACTTGGTATAACCTTTGTTGTCCCCGTATTTTGTTACGGTCTTCTTTTAATGTTTTCGTCTTTTTTTCCTAATGATTTCTCTGAAGGATACAAAATATTTTGTCCCCACCATTCTCCAAGTTAATCCCAATGTAACTGCGCACAACATATTTCAGACCAGTCTTCCCATTGCTCGTATCTCTGGATATCATTTCCCTTGTGATGCCTATTTTATTCCATGTGTGAAGATTAGTAATAACTACAGAAGTCAATTAAAGGAAATCTAACTATTATTTTGGACAAGCATAAGGCCTGCCAACACACTACTCGCATCTGTCCTCTCCTTTCCTAAAGGCAATTAAGACAAGATTCCTCGCAAAAGCTATAATGGCATCATTCTTAACATTTGCCATTTTAATAACTATTTACCCTTGCTTCCTTCCTTTTACTGCTTTCACCATCATAAAGCCATTTGATAATAAGCTCTATCTCTACAATTCCAAAATTCCTTTATTGAAGAGCTACTGAGAAGGAAAACCAGAAGTTTTCTTGAAGATCAGTTAGATTCTTAACTGAAATAATTCAGATCAATGCCTTCTTTTACTTGTATTTTGAAGTTCAAAAGTCTCCCCTTTTACCAAGGATAACATTTGCAATTTAAGGTTTAAAAGGCTTACATCACCTGTTCAAGAACACCATCAATACCAGAAAGCTTACTGAAGCTTCAGCTATTTACCATGTCACTTCAAAAAAATGTACCTGTAATGTTCATCTTTAAAAACACTTACCACGGGGACACTTAACGTACAGTTCAAACAATAGATTTTAGAACAAAAATTAGACATAGCAATGTCACTAGTTTGAAAGATGTACTAGCAGACGCACAGTCGCTCTTACAAACCGACACAACCCAGCAATCAAGTCAATTAAGTGAACAGTAACTCTAAAATCAGAAGACATCCCCAATCCAGATATTGATCACTCATTTACGTGATTAACCCACAAAATGAGTCTTTAGTTTCACAATAACTTGAAAGACAATTCATGGAATCTGGCTTCAGCCCATCAAGCACCTATCTGCTCCTGCCATCCTTCGCTCAAAATGGCAGTTTCTACCCAACATATACCTATTAACCACCTGCTACTCTGGTACAAGACAGTTAAACACTAATACAGGATAATACCATAATAAATGGTGTATGCATACGTAATTTATTTGAAAACACTGTTTTGTGAAGCCTGATGACAAAGCACCTGAGCAATTCAAGCACATCAAATACAAACGACATTCAAGGGATCCAGACAGCAAAAACCCCAGAATTTATTACTTTGCTTTCACTAAGGAGTACTCTGTTTGCTTCCTTCACATTTTTATTTCAGGGTTAACCTTTATACTCAAACTATAAATAGAGTATAAGAAACTACATTTTCAGTAATAATCTGAACAATTTATAGCTCTAATTACTGTAATAATACTAACTGAGGTGTGTCTTGACTTCCCTGCATACACATAATGCTGACCCTAATAAAATACTACGTCCATAACTAGTACTGAGTTAAATTTGTTAGCAACAGTCACCACCTCACTAGGACACTAATAGAGGTGACTGTTACAGTGTCCACAGATGACAGGAAATAAGCTAGTAATTATGACCCCGCAAATGGTTGACAGTGAGTAGGTGAACCCAGAAAGACGCAATGATCTAAAACCCTTCATTCCTGTGCAGTCATAGTTTCCTATGACAACAGTTTCCAGTTATCTTGGTTGCCAAGACTTTAAACCCTGTGACTAGCTCCGAAATACCCAGAGCTCTAAAATTTAACCAAATTAAACTGTAAAGCAACAGCCAAAAGAAATAATGGTAGGACAAGGAAATATACTTTAAAGAAAACTCTCTCTCTACTTCAAGCAACCAATTTTAACATGGCAATCTTACACTCAACCACCATCTTTTCACACACTATTGACTAAAATTTTTAATGACATTTTATCATGTCTGTGGAACTGTGTAGGACACAGATGATGAACACGGAGCACAAAGTTTTGCCTTTATCCTTTCTGCCTCTTGTGAACGAACGCATACTCAAAAAGAAATGAAGTCACCCACTTCAAATTTTCAGGACATACCAACAAAAATCTGGTTAAGGTATATACAAGAATGATCTGCTTTCTTCCTGGTAAGCAGAAGTAGAAAAGCTCTGTAGAATAAAGTCCAGGGAATAGTACAACAGAAAACACACTACCACATACTCCAAGGGTCCTAGCAAAAAGTGACCTCTACTTGCAACAGAGGCGTACTAAAAGACAGCATAATTACAGAGAAAGAATCTCATATCCTTGTGAATAGTTTTCTAGAATGTAATTAAACCAGAAAGTGTTGAATAAGCAAAGATTATCCAGTCTAAATGGAGCTACAATACCACCAATATATCTTAGCCTGATTTTCTACATATCTCTATGGATACCAACAGACTATGGTGGTGCCAAGAAGATTCAGTGGTTTTACTTAAAATACAAGCAACGGCCCTTCTTTTTTTATACTAACAAATCAACAGGATAATTCTGGAATTCATTAGTGAAGAACACTAACCAATCCAACATAATAGCTTTACTTCCTCTGCAAAACACTTCAAAAAATATCTAAATGAATATGGAAATGCATCTTTCTGTGGTAAATTGTTCATTATTGAATCATTATCAACTCTTGTTAGACAAAATTTCCCTCTTTTGCAATGTACAAGATCATTAAAATGTTTGAGAGCTCCATCATGAAAGACAGTGCCACTTTATAATACGCTATCTCTTCAGGCAAATATGCTTACGGCTGAACATAATACACAAAATAACAACATCCCCTTGACACACAATTTTTTCTTTTAATGGTGCTCTTAAGTGTTGACAGCAATGGTGAAATATGTTGTTTCTCTTTCTTTTTTATTCTTTTAAATAGTTTTTAACTATTTCAGAGATGTATTTCAGTCATGATAGAATGTTGGGAAGGAATGTGTTTCTTACATCTTCAGCATGCAACCCCCAGATGCTCCACCTTTCTATTAGCCTAGCGAGATACTGCCTATAAGCTCATCAAGTTCATGTTCTTAGCCTCCATCTCCGTTTAACATCAGACTAATCAATCGATGCACTAAAAATCATCTACAGTAGCTAATAAAACGGATGTTTTCATCCTGTTTATAGGAATGTGTCTGCAATTTGATGCTACACAAAAAAAATATTATACAGTTTAAGAAACTTAACAAGAAATCTCATTTTCTTTTCAATAATAGATATAAACACAGACGTACTACATAGAAAACTACTACTCAATGTTTCTATGTAGCTTTTACCATTATTTTCTTCAAGCTTTCAGCATCAAGTTTGGATACACTGCAAAAACTCCTGATGTGAAAGTATGATATACAAAGCTGCATCCTTTACTGTAAGTAAAATGAATATAATTTTTTGTTCTGACAAGCCAAAAACCACAGGTGGAATATTTTTTAATGCATACTTTCAGAGTTTTGAGGTGTACATTTCTTACAGATACATACTGAAAGCTTCCTAGAATTCTTTGCTACATACAGACTGAAATGAAGTACTATTGCTCCAACAAAATAAAATCTGTAACAACTGTTAGCCATAAAGCATTACAAAACTATTTCAGCTCACAACCGCTTTGGGCAACTGACACATACACATCTTGCAATTCATTAGATCTCTCTATAAAACAATCTCAATGGAGGCTTCTTCTAAAATCTGTATTAAGGATGTAATTTATTATGTCAAATGGAATCACCTCGCCATCTCTTCAATAAAACTGAAAAACTAAAAAGATAGTTTCTTCAGGTGTTTAGAGGTATGTTTGTTTAGAAATTGGATGCCCCAAAATAAAACCATGAACAATTCAGTGAACAGTTAACCTCTGGCAATACAAATTTAGAAAAAAAAAAGAAATAAAATTAAACATTGCTATGTATTTTTGCAACATAAAAAAAACAGTGTCAACTACAAAGCCCAGAGCAATTCCATACGTGCTGCTGATGGAAACACTGGAGAAGCAATCGAAGGAACTTGCCTTTTTAGTCTCTTGTATTTATGAAAGGACAAAATATTTGAAACCATATTAGGGGGACACTCTACTCTGCTTTATCAAAATAACTAAGGGAAACTACATTCTAGCTTTACCGTCTTCAAATATAAGTATCACTGATCAATTGACATGCAGTCTAAACAAAGACTACAGACACTTTCATTTTCAGTTTACATAGGTTTCGGTTCATATATGCAGGTTTAAACAAAATTTCTATTTCAGCAATAGCTGTGATTTGTCTCCTCTCTTTGGAAGAAATTAAAAGTAGTAAACAAAGACTGAGCAAAGTAGAAAGATTTCCAAAAGAAATTGCAGACCACCAGGATTTGGATTTAGGTAATCCACTTAGATTACCATGGCTATGTCTTAAAAGGACAATACTGCGATCACAAAATAGGTCATGTCTACAAGACAATATATAAGTGAAGCAATGCCAAATGTACAAACTCAGAACAAACATCCAGAGTTATCTCTAGGTTTAAGATGCAAGAAAACAAAAAACTGCGCCAAAGCCATGTACTGCCAAGCAACAAGTATTTTAAAATCAACACTTTTAAACTCTAAACTGGAATATGAGAAAAGTTTCATAAAATGCCATCAATACATTAACACGTTTCAGGTAGCACAAGTGCAGGCAATGAAGAAAAAGCTTTCAGTACCTAAACCCACCATGTAATGCACATTTTGCTTGTTTTGCCAGTTTCAAAAATAGAAAATGCTGGACACCCACAGGCTTGGACGCAGTGACAACATTTGCCTTGCAAAAAAGGAGTTTGGAGCTATTTGTTAGAAGTGACAATGTTCCTAGGACAACAAAATATCAAATAAATCAGAGAACTAAAAATAAGAGGCAAGACCTCAAACTATTAACTGAAGAAATGCCTAAAGTAAATTGGTAGGTGGTTCAGTAATTGATAGCATTAGAAAAACAAGCTTTTAAAAAAAAAAAGTTCAAATTAAAAATTTGTACAGATGTTTTCTCACAAAAGTTAAGGGATCCTTGAAATTATTTAGAATTCACACAAGAAACGTAAAAATCAAATATAAATATAACCGCTTTCTAGATTGACTCAAGAAAATCTAAGTTGTTCTTTCTTCGAAAAACTCCTGGCCAATGTCTTTATGAGGAATTTGCCCAACATTAAAAGATTTCCATAGGAAAGTTAGTATTGCTATGAGAAACAGCAACTTCCAGATGCTTGACATGTCAGGCCCAGACAAGAGAATGAAAAATGTCTCTTTCTGACCAAAGAGGCTTTGAGGAGATACTCGTAAAGAATTACCTACTTACCCATCAGATTTGAGTTCATGAAAGGTGTCGGGGACAATCCTTCATGGGGCCCTAATCGACTGTCATTCAAGTGATCACTGTAATGAGGACTGTCTGCAAAACCCTAGAGGAAAAAAAAAGAAAGAGACCAGAGTATTAAACAGATTATTTGGCAGCCCTGCTAATTGAGCGTAATGACACTTTCCTAATTAAATGTGTGGAGTCACAATCGGTCATTAATCACAAAAGTTGGCTTTGCGTCTATCTCACAGAAATTACTCTCTTCCCATATTTTACCTTTTCCCCCTCTTTCCTTTCTGCCCCATCAAAAAGAAACCACATAATTTCTTAATAACCTGTGTCCTTGTGGACAACATTCCTAGAAATTGAATAATACTGAGATATGTTGATATTTGAATCCTCTTAGTGATAAGTTGCTCACCACTGAGAGAAGAGAATTAGTCTGGAGAACCCAAAACTGATTTTCCCCCACCTCCCCCCAAAGGTTTCTCTTTGCATTAATAAAACACAGTAAAAAGGTCAGGAAAAGAAAGGACTTTCCTGACATTAGGAAAAAATATTAGTGCAAATGAGAAGAAGGAATTCATTTCCCATTGCAGCCTGCTATTAATGTCACAGATTAATAGGCATTTTGACCCTATCACATTACTAAATGGCATAGCTCACTGACAAAAGGTTTACTTCCAAACAGTGATCAAATAAACAACTTTGTCACCCGATTTGCAAACAAGCACTCAAACTGAAAAACTGTTTTGCACTTTTCTAGCATTCATAGAGCAAACTTAGCAGGCTTGGAGCAACCCCCTCCCAGTCCAGAAACACTGGCTTATTGAAAGCTTGTGCCAAAGGCATAGAGACAAAAACCACAGAAGCCCTTGGATGCACGTTATTTAATTAACCACATTACTTGAAATTCTTACGTACATTTCAAAATGCTTTCAGCTTTTCCATATAAAGATATGAATATGGAATTTGACATTCGGACTGATCAGATGTGCACTGAATCCCTTACTCTACCAAAACATGACAGACCTGACACTCAAAATTGCACTTTCTTTGTAGCCAAAGTTTTGGAAAACATTTTGTGAATCTTATAATTCCCACTTACTATTTCTCTAAGCCTGGCAGAGAGAAACCTAAAGCTCAGGCCCAGTCAAAGGGGAGGGAGGTGGAAACTGTTCACAGCTACAAGAAACCATCCCACGTGCCCTGGGACTATATAAAATCATCAATCACTGAACATTCATCATTTTTGCAGACCACAGGCTCACATTTGAGACAACATTAATGGGGCTGAAACAGGCCTCACTATCTTTGCAGGCGTGCTGTCAGTTCTACCAAAGGGCTACTAACTGAGGGCTAAATAACTGTCAAATCACTACTGCTGCTTATGGATGCATGTCACAAATCTGGCTGCTATTTGGCTTTAAAAGTAATCTTCTGGGAGTCCCAACTCCCGTATGAATCTTCGTCTGACTTTATCTACTTCAGAATCAGTGATACACATGTGATAGGCATTCAGAAACAATCTTAGTGACATTTACAACTTGCTTATGACCACAAGGGTGTCCTCTGGTAACCATGACCTAGCCCCGTCTGTCAGACAAGCAGCATGTAGCAGCAGCTGCCGAGGAAATGGAGTGGCTCCTAGCTAAGGTCACCACATGTGGTTTATTTTTATGCTGAAATAAAACAAAAAAGAAGTTAAAGCTGCTGAATGAAGAAAAAAATACAGCTTCTAGGTAGGTAGTTTCCTATTTGGCTCTCTGCTTATATTGTGGGGGCTTAAGAAACCTTTATCCCTAAGACAATACTTCAATTACATATATTTTTTAAGTAAAAGCTAGAACGGACGCTATCAATAGAAGAGAATCGTTATCTCAGACATTCAGGAGTGGCACCTAGATGAGCCTCAGAAACTGACATCTTCAAGAGATATTTATTTACAAATAATAAAACTACTGGAAATGTAACAAAAATCATTTCACACATGGTTATACATCATACAGTACAACCTCCCTAATACATAAAGATTAGTAATGCCCCTCCCCAAGTTAATACGCATATTCCCCCTCCCCCCAAAAATAATTGAGGAATTGGAAAACTGGATGTGTAGTTCACACAGAAAGGAATGTTCTCCCTGCTACTGTCAGAATTCCTTCAAATAATGCTTTATATCACATTCTTTTCATATCCTTTCAGTTTCCCAAAATGCCCTGCAACCAATTACCACAGCATCAAAATTACATTTCTACATCACTAAACAAATTAACTACATCTACCTGAAATCATGCTTCAAGCCCTTCACAGCACTAAAACCACAGAAAACAGAACATTTACCATACAGGAGGGGAAATGTTCTACAGCATAGGCAAGCACAATTGTTTTTTCTGTGCTCGGATTAAATTCCTAAAATTAGATGTCAGGCATTTTATTCTTTGTCACGCAGTACAGAATTTACACTTGTGCAAAGTGTAACCTCTCTCAGCCTTCATCTACAGTAGATCTACATAAAGAGGTCTTCACTTGGCTATCAATTATGACATGAGTTATTCAGAGTCTTAATAATGAGTTATGGATTATCAGCCCAAGCAGCAGAGTTTTCTTTCGGATTAGAAACCCTGGACTGATACCCACATAACTCACCCATATTAAATGCATACAAAAATAACCAGGAGGACATGCAGTTTTAACGAATTTCTTTTTTACTTCACAAAAGCAAATTAAGCAAAATCTGAAGAATTCTAAGGACAATGATTTAAATTACACAGGGATATTTCAGAGCATTCTTCACATTTAAGCTGTACTTCAAATGAAACTGCATTTGTGATACCATTCCTTGTTTCTACATCTGTATTGTTAACTTACATAATAAACCGCATAAAGTTCTACTGGGAAGAGCTATAATCAGCCATAGATAAAAGCTTTAGAAGCTTCCATTAGCTTCTGAAAAGCTACTGGAATCTTCTAGTTACACAATCAAGGCTTAAAAATGTATTTAACAAATACATAGTACAAATGGACAACATGTTTACTGCTTAAAGAGCAATGCAGTTGAGATCCTTAAAAACTCTGTCTGCAGCACCTATAAAGGACAGTGGTTTATTAGAAGGATATCCCACCTCTGTGACTGAGAAACAAAGAGAAAACACCATCAGCTAGCATTTGAACTCACCTTTCACAGCAAATGCAACAGAAGGTGGTGGTGGTGATTTATATGCATCATATTCTATCAGAGCCCCTTTTCAAACCTATGTTTTAAAGAAGACTCAATAATACAGGCAAATCTCATTCTTTCTGAGAAAGGAAGGAAATTTCAGTTCATGACAATTTTGAAGATTCATCTGAAAGGAGACTCACTTGATCATAGCTAAATACTGACTCCAAGGAGAAACAGAAGCTTTATCAGTTACGCCAAAAGCTATTCTCCCCCTTGGGAAGGGCTATTCAGTGGTACATACTCTGAGCTGGCTCTGCTGGAACAGGCCGGTGATGTCATTCTTGGACCACAGGTGGGCTTCCAAAGCCCTTTGGAGCATTGCTGCCTACTGTTACCTGTGAGGCAAGCTTGACATAGAAAAGCTGGAAGGAGACACTTCATGCTGAGTACACATCCCCATCTCTGCCAACTTTCCTCCCCAGCAAACATACCAATGGATTAGCATGCATCAGAGCACACAGTTTGAGTATATAGCAAATAACTAGCAAAAAGTCTGCAAAACAGGAGTTACTGAAAAATTTATTTTCTGTTCTGAGCACCCTGTTCTGGTGTGACAGCAGATAGCTGGGGACATTTTTCTGTCTACAGAAAGAAAGCTGGTTTTGACTATGACAACCTTCCAGTATCTAAAGAGGGCCTACAAGAAAGCTAGAGAGGCACTTTTTACAAGGGCATGAAGGGACAGGACAAGTGCGAATGGCTTTAAACTGAAAGGGGGGGTGAGGGATTTAGATTATGCCCTATGAGGGTGGTGAGGCACTGGCACAGGCTGCCCAGAGAAGTTGTGGCTGCACCATCCCTGACAATGCTCAAGGCCAGGTTAGATGGGGCTTGGAGAAACCTGCTCTAGTGGAAGGTGTCCCTGCCTGTGGCAGGGGCTTGGCATTAGATGAGCTTTAAGGTCCCTTCCAACCCAAACCATTCTGTGATTCTACGATTAGATGCCCAACTGTAAACTCAAAACCATCTTGTTTTGACTCCCTCTTACACAGCTACTACAAAAGCAAGCAGGAAGGCAAAATTTTGCCAAAGGAAGGCAAAACCTTTCTTTCTGTACGTCAGTACAGAGCCCCAGTAAAGTCTAATGGGGGCTGACTGTATTTTGTAATGTTGTCACCAGTCACTCTGCACCTGGATTTCAATCTGACTACATGTTTGTGAAAGACAAAGTCAGACATGTCTACAAATAAAAGCAACAAGTATCATTCATCAATAATACCTGTCACGAAACGCAGCTGAAACACTATTGCTAATTAGTTCTGCAATGCAATTGAGTAGCAAAGGCACTCTCAATGTTGAATGCTCTAACATTTTATCAATTTTCCAGGTATTTCACTGGATTAGAGTGATGTTCTCTAAGCAACAAACACAATCCAACCAACCAAAAACCAACAACAGTTGCAACAGTTTTCATTCCCACCTCTTCTGCATAAGATGCCCCACGTGTCCAAGTAATTTAGGCTTCACAAGGAGGACGTCCCATGCATAGGTATGCTAACACAACTAAACCAACTGAAAATGAGATTGTTTACAAAATCATAAATAGTTGTGTGCAGGACACATGAAAATTATCTTACAGAATGTATTTCTCTAGAACAGAGAAAACACACTCCCTCAGCACATTCATCCTACCACACCGTAAGGGAAAGCCTGATACAATGAGTCAATGGCCTGTTTTACAAAATAAAACAGTAATGAACCTCTTAAAGCTCAGCGTCTTTCAATAACCATTAAAGTTCTGACATTTTGGATTAAGTCAGTCAGAGAACTCACCTAAGAACAAGTCAAAAAGCCTCCTCAGCTCACTGTTTCTACCCCTTTTCATTGCAATGCCTCCAGGGCTTCTGGAAGATTCATCCTCTCCCTTTTGCTTCCACTTCAAAAAAATAAAGTTATTGTCTCTTTGTAATTATTTTCTGAAGTCCCACCAGGATTTGTCCATGCTTAAGAAAAACTGTACTCCTCACTCCAACTGAAGTTGGTTGGTTGGTTGTTTTTAAATAAGTAAAACATCCTATCTCCACTTTGGGGTAAAATCTGAAAACTGACTGGAGACAGTGTAACTACATGGCACACTGTTTTCTCATGCATTTATTGACTTCACGGAACAACTTCTTCCTGTACAGTCAACTACTCCTCAGCATTTAATTTGTCCAAGTCCATGAAAGTAGAGAACACAGGTGCTTTTTCCTTGTTCCTTGTTCCTCGTCCCACACCCCAAGCCCTCTCCTACACAAGTCCCTGCGACCAGACCAAAATCAGACCCAGCTGTAGTTCATGACCAAGCTGCCAGTGGGTATTTGCATTTTAGCAACTGACAATATAGCTCAATTACTGCCTTTAAACTTAAACCATTAAATTTTCACTAAAATGAATGGTTGACTTTACAGTTTGACGTGGCCAAAAGATTAAGTTTAATAAAGGCTGCTTCCGATTCCTTGAGTTTTACAAGTTTGGCTGACCTTAACTAACAAACATTCTTTAAAACTCAGGAATCCTGAAGTCTCTTCCGAGCTAAATTTGGTTATGATCATATGAATCAGGCAACAGTCATCTAAATGACTAATGTATAAATGAATGACAATGAATCTACTGATGAAATCCACTTTATTTTGGATTATCTGCCTCTCAAAACTAATCTGAGATTCTGAAGACAAACAAGAGGGGAAAATACTCAAGAGGGGAGGGAGTGGGGAAAGAAAGCAAGAGGCACAGACTGACTACACCCAGGAACATTGTGGTGAGTCACTGACTGAAGATTAGACACAAGGCTCTGGGCAATAGCCATACCAAGGTGTCCTAGCTAATTTAAAAGATTATGGATTATGTGATCATGTATTCTTCCAGAAATAAACAACCATCTTGTTCTGGAAAGAGTATTTCCAGACATTGAGGGGGGAAGGGGGCAATCGTGTATGGAGCAGATGGACAAGAATGTTAGACTCCCTGCACCCTTTCGATCATTTCATCCATATTACTGCCAGTTGCCTTCTACAATGCAAAGGCTAAGAGACTGAGCTGAAAACCCATCTGATGTGCCAGGAAACAAGCACCTCTTCCCTCTGCACACTCCATGCATGCCATGTCCCAGCCTGCTGAGAACAGGCAGTACTTCAGCCCCATCTCGCTTGTATAACTCTTGGACAGGGGAATTAATGCAGTTAGCTGATGGAGATCCCCCAACTGCAACAGAAACAAGGAACTGTACACATTCTAGTTTTAATTCTGGTTCCCTTTCATTATCAGCAAGTATTAACATTCCACTACAATATCCTAAAGACAGAAACATAGCCTTATATATTACTGGGTAATCTGCTACATGGGGGGGGAAGCAGGTATCACTACCCCAGATTTCAGGTATTATTGGGAAAAGTCAAAAGAGCTTTCACAAGTACCCTCCAAGCATCACCATAAGAAGTTATGTGCTTTGTAAGAGAGCTGTAAAAAATTTCATTAACTTATTTCCACACATCAAATTGAAACAGATGAAAGCTACATGTGCAGGAATAGAGTATGAGAACAACTGAAACATGGTTTACTTTATTTAACCTGGTAGATCTTTGGAAGGGAGAGGGGGGCACAACACACTGAACAAAGAATCAACTTTGAAATAATTGCTATTTCCTCCAGTTGCAAATCAATTTCCAGTAAGTTAAGCCAGTGAATGATGAATCGGATTTTAAACGGCTAGAACCAATGGCCAATTACACCTCTCTAATCTCTCCTGAGATAACAACTATCAACATGATATGAAATGGGACAATTCCCCGGCCACGTGGAAAACGAGTCCATGAACAGATCCCAATACTAATTTCAATAGACAGGCAACTGCCATAAAAACCAAACAAAATAAAAAGCAGAACACACGTCTCCAGTATGGAGTGAAAGCAGATTTTTCTAGCTCTTATCTAGGATATAAAGCAGGAAATAATACAGGTATAGCAAATATACCACCAATAAATGCTTAGACACAATACTTAAAAACCTATCTAAAGCATTCAGAACTTACACGTCAGAACTTGCTTTGAGAAGTGTTGCCCAACAAATCAGGTTACAAAGCAAGCTGCGTTTGTAAATGTGTCCTGTGCACTGAATATGGAATATTTAATTTTACCTTTGATTTTACACTGAGTCATCTGCTTACTTATAAAATATCTCAAGAAAAGCAAATAACCAGAACCACCAAACAACCTCCATCACCCACAAAAAACCCCACCAACAGAGATAAAAAAGACAAATACAACAGACTTGATAAGGCTTACTGTATTTCTCTATCCCTCTTGTTTTGCTATTTTAACAGCCTCCTTTCTTGTTAAGTACCTGAGATCAAGAGGTACAAAATGCTAACTCAAAACCTGCTAGCTCATTACTACTTTTTGACTTTTTCACAAACGAAAAGTACTACTGGGGAGGGAAGAATAGTTGAGGCATACAGTATTTAGGTTCCAGTTTATGTCTGAGTACTTTATATATAACACAGGGCATTATCTGTTGACAACTTGATGACTAATGCTACAGAACCATCTAAATCTAGAAGTAGTATCCTGATCTGTTCAGCTCTGGCTTCAAGTAGATATATAGCAGAGTTATGTAAATGAAAAGGATAAACTGCATACTCAGTGCTGAAGCTACCTTCTGTGTTAAAACAGTTCAATATGTACACTCAGCTTCTAGTGCAATGTACATGGTGGAAGATACACAAAACACTCACCGTTCAGATTTTGGAAGAGAACAACACCAGCTAATTTATGCTACATTTTTTTTATTGGTTTAAATGGGGTGTGTTTATGTAAAAAGACTATCCAGCAAGGAAATGCCTTACAAAAAATATTTTTACATTTGCTTGGTCTGCAGACAGCAATCTAAACAGATTAAAAGATAACTTGCTCCTCTTATTGCAAAGACAAGTTACAACAAAAATCAAAACAATGGAAGAAAACATCAGAAAGCAGGATTCTTCACGAAATAGAAGCAATCATTAGCCATACCACAATAAAAACTATGGTAAATGTTTAATTAAAAGCAATGTATATCCCAAAAAACATGGCAACACCATTCTGTTGCTGCATTATGAGTATAATTTACAACTCCCAAATAAAGTAGGAAAGCTAAAACATTCAGAATCATCTCACAACAGGAAGATGACATTTTCATATGCTGCAGTGCAGCAAACACGCCACTTGGTTCAAGCACCTCAGAATTTGCCTCAGAGAGCTCAGTAGAGCAAGGCTTTCACAAAGCAGCTTTACAGTCCTCTGCAACAAACACTAAGAGCCAACTACCCTTTTAATGCAAGGGATTATGAACACGTGCAAAAACACATCACTTAGCTAAAGGAGGGACCTGCACACATCAACCGGAAGGCTATCACTAAAAAACTACCACTACTGCATTATATAGAAGTAAAAGCGAGCTTGGAGAGCTGGAAGAATAACAAGCACCACAAGCGACAACACTGTTTAGCTAGTAGGTAATGAAAACCAAGGCTCTCACAAAGTCTTCTCAAGTTTGCAGTGGTTCTCAGCTGTCAATATTAGTTTAAAACACTACTGAAATTAAGAGTTCGTTAGCTTTTAATACAGTATTACCAGAGGCTCTTAAAATAAACTGCTATAGAAAACAAGAGAAGGAGCTTTTGTGAATTCATTATTGATCACAAGATTAAAATACCTGAACACCCCACACCAAGCTCAGGAATATATGATCAGTTTTCACGGTGAAGTTACCAATGTGTTTTCCCCACTTCCCCCAAAAAATGTACTCAGCCCAGTGTTCTTTTAACATTTACATGAACAAATCAAAAAGACTGGGTAAACAAAGACATAGTGAAGTTTGCCAATCACAAAAAAACATTCAAAAATAACCCTTACTAAAGTTAGTGCAAAATTGCAAAGCAAGTTCTTCATGCACTTGGTAATAAAACAGCAGACACAGTCTGGTGTAAACGAGTACAAAATGAACGTGGTAAAAAATAACTCAATGTAATAATAATGTGATAACAACTGTACAATGTAAGAAAAAAATATCTTCTTTTCCTACACAGTTTTTGAAACATCAGAGCTCAGCAATGGTCAAAGTATCAAGACTTAATACTTTCATTATCTGTTCCTTTCTTGCTTATTACTATGTCATGCAGAAATTGATGGTATACCCTCATCTCGACTAGTACAAGCTCAAACACCCTAAATTTTGGGTTATTCAGAAAAAGCAGAAAAATTCAGAGAACAGCACCAAGAACTAACAACAGATGAGGAGAAGTCGCTATGCAAGCAGAGACCAATAGATTGTGATTCTTTAATCTGGTTGAGGAGAGCAGAGACACAGAAGTGGCATGTAAAATAAAGATGTTTGTTTAAAAAAATAAAGCATAACAGTAACAACTAATCATTACTATCTGGAACATAGGAACATGGCAGAAATCAGTGAAATCACTGATCAACACACTTAAGACAAAAAACATCAATATTTTTGCCAAAAAAAAAAACAAACCCTTGTAATTATTGCCAAAGCTGCAAACAAAGTCAGGGAAAAAAAATAAATCACAACTCGCAGAGCACAATTCCACCAACAGCTGTAAGAACCATGTCCAAATGGACAGCTCTGCCCAGGAAACCTCCTAGGCCCCCAAGTACTGCACGTCTCAGAAGAGTATGACAGTAAAGATGGCAAAATATTTGACCTATACTTAAGACTCCTCTTTAAACATCACTGCTGGACACAATCCCACAGTCTATACTGACCTGAACAGACCTTCAGCAGGAGCTGGGAAAGGAAGATCTCCTTTAGCCAGTCTTCCACCATCTCATTTAATTAGCTTTAACAGGTATGTACTTAACTATCACCAAACTCCAACTCTTATTTAACTGGGAATTGCTTATCTTTATGTGCCTTTGGAAATTCCAGCCAATACTGTGACAACTATTTAAGTTCTTAAATAGTTTGGTCCATGTATCGTGAACTTTAAAGAAAAACCCCAGTAGCAGGCTGCAAGCAGATTAAAAATAAATTACCACACTCCAGATAAAAAGAAGAAATTGTACCTCTTGAGGTTTCAATTTTTCTATGTCTGTGGAGAGGTCTGAGCTTTTTCCATGAAGACTGCCATTTTCCTGTGAACAGACAAGCAATAAGAAGAATTAGGACAAGAATACCATTTTATATTGAAATTACGGAAAAAAAGCACTGAATTTTCAAGTTGAACATGTAAAACAATTATACCTTTTTTAAACTATGTATGTTAACAACAAGGAGTAACATAGGAATGTAGAAGGCTAAGTGTATCACATGCCCTGCCTCCTGAGAAAATCTGATCTGTATTACAATATAGACCCACACACTCATTTCAGCTTTTCCTCAAAGTCATCCGATCTGGCAGCAGATGAAGTAGCAGAACTTATCTTTATTCAAAATTCTGAGCCAGGAGTGCAAAGCACTTCATTAGTTGAAACAAAATATAAAGACCATACATTTTACCTCAAATTTATGTACATGAACTTCATTTAGACTGGTAAATGAAGTCCAGTGCTTTTTCAGCAACTTCAATGCAGAAGAGAATTTCCTTTGTTTTGCTTTTTTGCAAAAAAACATGGCCATGGGATGAATTAAATTTGTGCCTCCTAAGCATTACCAATTCTGTACACAGACTGTATGTATTTCTACTGTTCATGACTTCTGGGAAAAATACCAGCAGACAGTTTTCCTGTGAAAGGAATTCAGTTTTCTTTAAAACTGTTGTCATTTAAACAATATCCCAGACAACCACTCTTTATTGTTTCATGCAGGGCCTATAGAGAACACTGCTGTCTTGGATTTTTTTCAACCCCATCAAATTTGTCAATGTATTGAAGGCCCGGGCAAAGATGATATTCATCAGCCAAACTCTCTGAATTCCTTTGGATAGTCACTTCGCATTGATGCCGCATAGTATCAATCCTGACCCTGTGGGATAGGACTTATTCCTCACCACATGAAGAAGATATCCTACATAAAAGACGGAGATGCACGTTTTGTAATCTTAAAGCCCCGCACCAGAGGCTGATGCCTCCTAAGACAACCCAATCACACTGGTGTCTCAGGAAAACCTAAACCTACCAGAGCAGCCACTACCTGGTCAAAGATCCCATCAGTAACTGCTGACAAACTGATCAGAACCTTCAAGGGCTGGGAGCCAGCAGCTCAGAGCTAAACTGACCCCATGGAGAAATTTCATGGGCAGTCTAATCTAACACAAGGCTTGCTCTTGAATTTATCTCATTTAGCAGGTTTTCCAAAAAGAAAATTAATGTAGGAAGACACTTGTGGAGATTTTCAACTTGTAACTTTTCACTACAATTTAGGACTATTGGGGTGCTGTCCCCCATCATTTCTGCTGCCCTTTGAAAGGAAATTTTTTTGCTAAGTGAAGAAAACTATCACCTCAATACTACAGGAACAAATCAATTTTTTTTCTTTAAAAACAGAAAGCAAAGAACACAAAACACTGGTTTGGGAGACAGAGGGAAGAAGTGAACCTTATTATTTCATTTTTAGTTTATAAATCAAGAGAGTCTGCATGCAAGTCTTTGGTTTTCTCTCTAAATTTTATACTGATGCACATAAAGCTATACTATAAAATAATTAAATTCAGCCACAAATACAAGTAGGGAAATAAATCTACATGTCAGGATTTTCAAAGTCTGTAACTTTCTGAAAAAAAAAAATAAAATAAATCAGAAAGCATTAACTAACAATTGTCTAAAATTAAACATAACTTATAATGTATTGAGTTTGAATTAAGAAAGACCTATTAAAACTGTATGCTCCAGTTTAAACAAAAATGAATATATTTCCTTTCAAAATAATCCTGTGACCATCACAAGCTGTAAATAATTGGTGCTTCAGAATGAACTCTCAGCATCATCTCAAATTACTAGCACGTAAGAGAAAAACCTCTGCACTTAGCAGAGGAACAAATGCTTCAATATTCTCAACATTCTGGAGATAGATTTCATCAACTCTTAACAACATACTCGGTTTGGTTAGAATCCAACTAGCTTTAGCTGAAAGTGTGCTATCATAAATTTTGATTCAGCAAGAATTGTTTGCTGGGAGATAATTCCTCACCTTGTCCCACCCCCACCACCCCTTTTTTACATATACACTATATTAAGTTCAAGTTACACAGACACACACCTGATCATATAAAAATTTAAGATCTATTTTTCCAGAAGTCTTCCATAGGGCTCAAGGCAAACCTAAACTTACATTTGTTTTTCTTAATGATACACTCCAAATAGCACTAACCTCTTCTATGGCTCTAACTTCTGTTAGAGCACTAACATCTGCTTTTTTTACCAGCTTTAGGGTATAATGGTATAGCTTGTGGAGGGTTCAGTTCTTGACCAGTGTTTGAATGTCTTAGACATAATCTTCTGCTATAGCAAACACCTCCCCACACACACACACAAAAAAAAATCACCAACCAAAAACAACCAAAAAATTCCCCAAACAACCAAACCCAAACATTAAGAACACACCCAGCACCCTGACTTCACAGTATTGGAATGGTAGCTGGCTGATCCTCTAACAAGAAAAGTGATTAATATAGATAATAAATTACAAGCTCAGAATCATGTTAGGTCATCTTAATTTATGACTGATTTAAATTGATCAGCAACATCATAAATGAGCGTCAAAACACCAAATAATATGACTTACTTAAAGCTGTGTAGTAAGATTCCAGTTCAAATGTAGAAAAAACATTTAAAGGCTCATCAAATTACACAGGAGGATTTCAAACAGTACCTACTTTCTGTGTTTCGCAGAAATATTTCCACCAACCATAAAAGTCTCCTATCTTTTTATTATAATTTATTTACCAAGACCAATGGAAAAATGAGGACTTCATGATAAAATGTTCCTAATGCTTTCTTCCAAGTCAGAAAGCAGCTTTAACAATATGCAGTGAGCTGGACAAGACCTTGCAGACTATCCACTTTATTACACAGCAAAGAAAAGCTGCAAAAGAGCTAACACAGCTTTCTGGCTCACAAGTACTGAAATCACAACAGATTATTTAGACTAGGCCCATCAGTTCTGCTGTGCATTTCTAATAATTCATTCATGAGGTACTTAGCTCACCAGCTTTTCAGGGAGCGGCTATTCATAAAAAGAAAACTGAGAATATGAAAGGGAATGTGATTTACAAGGGAGAAAGCTTGCTTTTGAACACTCAGTTGTTTTTTTAAAAGGCAGTATTATTTTAGAATATTTAGATACTATCAGAAACCTTTAGCTCAACAAGCAGGATAGATGAGGCTAGAATGGGAACAGAAGAAAGCTATTTAAAGAGAAAAGCCACTCTCTGACATAACAAACACACCCCATAGCTGGCTAATGATAACAGAAAGTGTTCCCTAAACTTTGCAAATAAACACACCTGAGTGAGTACTGAGTTGTATTTTCATTTTCCAACCATAAGGTAAATAAAACTGATATTCATAATTCAAGTATACAGTTAAACCTTTTCATAAATTCTTAACCTTTATAATTTTTAGCCTCAGAAATCTGAATCACTATAGCAGCATATCAAAGTCAAAGTATCTAAAAGATGCTAATCTGTCATTTAAAGGCTCTTACCCCTCTAAAACACTGCCAAATCATTCGCTGATTTTCACTGCACATTCCCATATACTTTGCCTATGAATTACTATGGGGAAACCTTACCCTTGAAGATTCATACGAAGGACTTGGCTGACCACTTGTTCCCCAGGATGTGGCACCTGTTCGCTCATCCATACCTAGCAATAAGAAGAAAAATACAGACCTATTAGAAAACACAGCAATAGCATAATGTTCTCTGATGCAACCTGAAAGCAAATTCATCCACTTCCATATATTTAAAGCAGTATTTCTAAAAGCAAAACTTAAGATGAACAGTTTCCTTGTTAATGATGCTGGCTACAAAGCAACCTACTCATTTGGACACCTGCAGCAGCTGAAAACAGGAGCATAAAAAGTCAAGATGATTTGCCAATCTACAGTGTCTGCCCTACCCAATCCATAAGAAATTAGCATCAGTAACAAAACAAGCACAGCGATGTTAGCGTGGCTTTCTGCATAGCCTGATTCATCCTTCATCTTAAGCAGTGAATATTGCAGCACATACTGTGAAACATATACTTGTTATCAACTTTTTGCTCTCATGACTTGCGTAAGTATTATAATACACGCAAAATTATTTCCCCTGCTTGTTCTTTATGTGACATGCAAGATATTTTAGCATAAGGGGGAAAAAGCAAGACAGACTGGTTATATTTCAACGGCTTAAAAAAAAAAAATAGTCCCAACCACCACACTCATGGTGTCTGCTCTGGTAAAACAGGAATCTGTAACGGTTCTTTTAGAATCGGTTCCCTTTATGCAAATCCAGTTTACAGCTCAAAAGAGAATGGGGAACGAAAAAATAGGGAGTTCTTTAGACTCTGTATCAGAATAAATATCCCCTGTATATACACATATAATTTATATTCCATGGTTTAGCCAACAATTGCAAACACTGTTGCCAAAAATTTCTCTAATTACTTTCTATTAAAATTAATAGGTCAAACCATCTTTAAACCACATTCCAAAACAACTGACTGCAAAACTATCTGAATTCCTGTAACCAACTCATACAGGATAAGGTTACTATTCTAGTAATCAAGTTCCTGATTATCTGTGTCACAAGGTATTTTTAACAGGAAGGAGCACTTCCATCCTAAATTGCAGACTTCCACATGCTTTGGCCTATACAAACAACTCATTTCCCTGTCACTCAAACTCATAAGGAGTTTTGATATAAAGCATAAATTCTTTAAGTGATGTATAGTATAAAGTATTTATGAGGCTTTCTAAAGTAATAATTTATAAATAAGAATAAAGTATCACAACTTCCACGTAACAGCTGAGTGCAAGTTACCCCATCTATGATCCCTAAAAACTAATTTTATACTGAATCTATAGAATTTTAATACATGCATCTCAGACTGGCTGCATTACAAAATAAAATGCAAGGAAATAGTGTGAATAACTACCTGTGGAGTAACAGTATGCTAATATTTTTCTGTTTACGAAGTTTTCTTTATGAAATTCTAATAATTTTTTCTTTATGTGTTTTTCAAAGCTACAAAATACTATCTTGACAAAGCCTGCAGAAGGCTTGTTAAACAGAGTGTACCGCACAATCACCCAGGTAAAAGCTACAAACACCTTCTGTTTACTGCAGGAAAGATCCTCACAGCTAGAAATGCAAAACCACCACTACACTGAGACAGCAGTTTGTGGAAGTTCTCCGCTTTGCAGCTGACAGCACTGTTGTTTCATTGTAACTGGTCCAGGAGCTGAGTAAAAAGTCGTGGCTGGCACTGACAAAGGCAAAAGTAATCTTTTGGCTCAACTGACTCTTTTCTGACAGAAACAACAGCACTACTAATCCAGTGATCATCATAACAAGTCTGCCAGTGCTTTAGTTTCAAAAGAGACATATAGTGGAGGGAGGAAGAAAAATATCTTCCTGCAAGACAAAGTGTTTGGGAAAGACTAAGACACAGTACGTTATACCAACCCATTTAGGAAATACGTCAGCAGATAACGGTTATGCAAAGAGTGTTTAGATGTATGACCCCTGACTAGTAAAATATGTTATCATTCAAAAATTTGAGTCAGTGGGGTGTAAGGATCCACATTAAAATTCTCCTAAACCAGCACATGTATAGCTAAAAAAAAAAACCTCATAATTCTAAATTTGAATTATGCAAATAAATTTTTAAAAGAAATTGCTCTAAACCAAAAGATAACAGTTTAAGATAGAGAGGAAAACTGATTGCTAAATAGTGCCCAGAACTGGTTCTCTAAAAAAGCCCAGTATGGCTAGCTGGAGTACTGAGCAGTACCAACACACTTCCTGTTCTGCCAGGTGTCTTTCTCCTCCTTCTCAGGCAGCATTTTTTCTTCTTCTACAAGCACCAAACAGGCTTGCATCTCGACCTACCCTTTAATCAGAATTTGCACACAAGGAACACACACTCACGTTTTAGAAGCTCCTTGAAGGCTATGAGCAAGAATTTCATTTGCCTATGAGGAAGAATTTCATTGCCTACAGAACACAAGCACTCAGACTTCCTGCTGCTTGACATCTGGATTTGACTTGGAACAAAGCTGCTGCTGCTCTCAGTCCCCATCAACATACCACACACCAAACAAGAGGAAAACTGGCCAGCAACCCTCAAGCAGGACATCAGATACATATCTACAGTGATGTTCAAGGCACCTGTCCTGGTCGGTACACTAATGTATGTGATGTAATTTCCAGGGATGACACATGAAAAACAATCATATGCTGCAACAGACAAAGGCCCAGAAAAAAACTCTTAACAGGCTGGGCACAAGCAAACATCACACACTTTAATGCAGCCAAAGGTAGCTCTATGGGAATGCACCAGGACCAGAAAATACGCATTCCAGATGGGAAGAGAGTGTGGAACACTCACCAAGAAAGCACACAGGGGCCAGCTCTGGTAATAAATTCAACAGTCTCAAAGCAAAAAAAAAAAAAAAGTGTCATCAAAAGGTTAAAGCATTTTCCTGAGAAATGCAAAACAGAATTGAGGAACTAGGGGAATCATCACCTTCACATAACCCCTTCCACAAGGAAATGCGGTGTCCGATTCCAGTATCCACTAATTCCTCACGGATGTTAAAGGGCACAGGAAAGCTGCGACAGTTAGCAGAGCACTGAAAACCATGCTGCACATGGAAAGGCCGCAATATCTCAGTCTGTTCAGCAACGCAAAGAAGGGGGAAATACAATGACTGTATGTTATAAACACAGATACATGCAGTCAGGTAGACAAAAATACAATGAGGCTCTAACCCCACTTCTTTCTTTTCTGTAAGCATTAAGAATGGAAAGCAACTGAAATGACTCGAGCTGATTTCACAGTTCTCAGTCAAAATAGGCTACTCGTACAGCAGATAGTTTAACTAGGGGTATTCGGTACGCTCGATCTCTGTTCGAGCAGACTTTAGCTGGCAGCCTGTGGCTGGCCTGGTTTACACAGCACCTCCAATGCAGTTCCTGCTGCTGTGCCAGGGAGGGCGGGCAGGACACTGCACCTGCCCTTGTGCAGCCCTGCAGACAGAGAACAGCCCCAGCCTGGGACCCCAGCCAGGCTGCAGGAAAGGCTGTGTGCTCCTCACTCACCTTGGGAGCACCAGCCAGTCACAGGGGTGCCTTCTGACTTCATACACTGAACTCTAAAAAGGCTTTGGTTATGTCACTTTAAAGATGGCACTGTAAGCATTTCGAGCTCTTCTAGAAGAAAAGCTAAAGAAACCTGCTGCCTCACTATTTCTATGCATGCATTCATTCTGAAGAAACAGGTCCAAACATTTATCTAATAAAAAAATTGGATCTTACAATCAAACTGAAATGAAAGTTGTTGTTCTTGCTAGTGTAAGACAAACACAACCATATTTAAAAGTTATTTCAAGAGACACAGGCTCTCATGTTCGTGTAAACAAGATAGGGTTACCATCTGCTATGATCTTGATCAAATAAATGATTTGACAAAAAAAATCACATTGTAGATTGTATACTAAGTAGTCAAGGTATGAGTTTCTATCTTTCATAGCTTTTTTATCCAATTTTGTTTCAGAGTAATAATATTCCTTTAGATAAGATTCAACAACTGAAATCAATTGCAAAAAGAAAAAAAACACAAGAGCACAAACCGTAACATTGATTGTACTTTGCATCTTAGACACCCAAACAAATCAATCTGTCATTAGACCCTATATTGTAAAAGGTCTATTGTGAAGTATGATACAACTTATTACCTAAAACTGTATTTCAGGTCTAGACTTTCCAGTAAGGGGATGCAAAGCGAAATATTATTTGATGGAGAAATACTACTTCAATTAAAAAATTTAAACAGGTTAAGACTATTTCTCAGCCTCTTTTTCTCGCTTCCAAATAGAAAGTATTTCTCACTTTATATTACACTTAATATTTTTAGTAACATAATGATTTCCATTCTAAAATAGTAATTGAAATTTGCAAATCAGATAAACTAGTAAAGAAAAGATAAAAGTTCCCCACATTTATTATCAGGAAAGGGGCAGGGAAGACAGGGGACAGTGCTCAAAACCAAAGGCAGCTTGACAATAAATGTCATGTGGTGGACTTAAAATATACATAGCTAAGGACATTAATCAAATTGAGAAGAGAAATGAAACCCAGGCAACCTATCAACAGTCTAACCACTGAAGTGCCATTGGGATAAATTCAGATGCAACATTATAATTCGGTAGAAGGCAAACCACTTCAATTTCAAGCTATATAAATAGAGGGCTTTCTCTTCAGTGGCTTTTCCCCAAAGGAAAGGCAAAGGGAAGTACTTCAAGCAATGTGGACGGAAAGGGGAAGAAAGAGATTTAATCTCTATCCATACTGCTTCTTGGAGAATGTAATGATTGCCTTACAGCATATGGATGTGAAGTCTGGATCAAAATGGAAAGTTCCTCCAAGTAGAAGAACTTCTTAGAAGCACCAGTGGCAGTATCTCTTCTTATACCTTTTGCCCCAGAGAAGATTAATGGAAGTGCAATGGATATGTCACAAACACTATCTTGAGTCAGAGTTGTCTGGTACAAACTCTGGACTCCCCAATCCCTTCAGGAAACTTCCTGAGATACTTTTATTCAATTGCATGTTGTTGCTCACTCTCCTCCCTGTATTAAGCCCCAGAGTTGCAGACTATTAATCCATTGTGTCGTCTAAAAGTGAGATTTCTCCTGGGCCTAACCATTACTTTCAATATCCTTCCCCACCTGCCCAGTCAGGTTTATAACCATGAGAACTGAGGTTGTTAACTACCAAGCTCTAATGGCAGACATTTAAAAGCTCAATGAAGCGCTGCAGGGATTGAAGCCACCCTGAGGAGGCATCAGTTACCTCAATTATTACCTATAAAACATTAGCTTCCATTTGAATATTTTTCTTTGCAAAGATCAGTTTGTAAGAACTGTCTGAAATAACAACAGAGATTCTTATTAGTAGCAAGTAAATTAATCTGTATTTTGAAACACTGCTTATCCTGGAGAATCCCAGGGCACGATTATCTGACATAGCAAAGAATAAACATACACTACGCCAGTTATTGTGGAAATTATTTTCAGAATAGGCAATAAGATATGCTATACAAAGTTAATTTCTATCCCCAGAATAAGCAATCACAATTAAAACTTCAGCAGAACAAAATTATTCAAATGGGAGAAATGTACATCAAGTACACATCTTGCCTGAGTAACAGCAAAAACAGACCAAAATTAGCATTGACAGGTGTTAAAAATTAGTTGGATCCTAAACTGTATCAGCAAATTGCATTAACTCTTTATGGAAAGCTTTTTAAAACCAGCATTTCATACAGAAATTTGCAAGAATAATAAAACTTTGGGGTATGCACTTGGAAGAGATTTTTTTCTAATACAACAGAATACTTACATAGTATAAAGACATAACAAAATGGGGAAAAAAATCATGCTGTTTCAGGAAAACTGATGAAAGCTTTAATTTACTTTAACAGTGTCTAACATGAAAGTCAGCACTGCTAATAGAGCTTCTGTATAGCTGCAAAGTATGTTTTAGATTTGTTTCCACTCATAACCTAAATATAATTTGCTATTAAAAAAAGGCCATTACTACTTTTTACTTAATTACAGAAACAATCCTATTCATTTCTTGTAATAAGACCCATGTATTCTGCAAGAACATTAAGTTATTAATTCCTGTAAAAGCAGTGCTCTTACAGAAATGTCAGAAGTAACCTGCTTCTCTTTCCTCTTATTCTGTTTCCCAGACTCTAAATCACATCACCAAACACAGCAAGTGACCTGGTGTGACCTGAACACTTTAAATACAATACAACCTGCTCAAAAATAGCACTGGAACCAGCATTTCCCACCTAAACTGTACTAAACCAGAAAACTGCATATCGCTACACTCAACCTGCCAGAAAAAGTACATCAGGTACAGCTCAAAGAGGAGAGCATATTTACAACACTGTATGTAACATGCTGTATGCAATATATTTATTATTTGTGTATGTTTATTCAGACAGCTCAAGCACAATTAATGATGAGAATATAAAATTAAGCATCTAAATTAGTTTAAAAAAAGTTTCCCTGTATAAATATAAGCTTTAATATTATTCTCCCATCCAATTCAAAGTTAAAATTCTTGGGGGGGGGGAGGGAAACCCAACACCTAAAATGCTTATGTTCACGTATATTATATTTACATGCGTGCAGACACTCTATAAATTGAAACCTCTGGTAACAGATGTGAATTCAGCAAACCAGCTTAGAGATCCAGCCTTTAGCAGGGATACAAGCCAGAGCTTTTCTTCATATGCGAACACACACACGATTAAACTGCTATTAAATTGCATCATGCTGCTTATTCACCCCTCTGTATTGAACCATGAAGTATCAGACTGAAGAGCTCTAACATGCAAGTCTCAGCTTTACAATATTAGCTGCCATAATAATCCATTCAACTGGCGAATTTTCCTGTGGTTACTTCAGTTATGACTCAACAGCTTTATATAACCACACACTTTACTATACATATACATATTTACACATATTTTTATTTATATATAAAGCACACCAAGGCCAGTGTCACAAGACTGAACAAACCAGGCCAAAAAAACTCAAATATAGCTCCACGGTCAACAGCCACTGTTACCAACTGTATTACAACAGTACAGAAAACAACCAATTCAGGCACCAGAACACAATACAGCCTGAGTTACACAGTGTGTAACCAAGGCGCTAATCCTCACGAGCAAAGAAAACACTGCAAGTGTAACAGCTTTTCTAACAACGTGTCTAAAAACATTAAGAAAAAGCGCTTTCAGTCATTTACTGCATCCAGCAAACTCTTGACCCTCTTGAAAACAAATTCCAAGATCAACCTGTCAGCATCCCTTCATAGTGTTAATGTACATGTACGATTAAAATCATCCAATTGTAACAAATTAAAAGTACTTGTTGATATTTAGATTATAACTGATGCATTAATTAACACTCAAACCCTTTAAGGAACAAAAAGACTCTCTGATATACCAAACAGTTATGGGGGGGGGGGGGGAGTGTGTGCGTGTGTGTGTGTGTGTGTTAAGGGAGAGAGATAAGGAGGGGAAAGGAACAGAAATTATACATTTGTGAGAAACATTATAAACTTTGTTTTTCTGAGTTCATGTAGGTGAACCAGAGGAGAAACAACATACCACACAAAAACCTTCCATCCTAGTGAGCCTTGATTTTGAGCTTGAAGTATAATGGCAATATAATCTACAGTACAGACAAGTAAATGTAAATGCCACATTTAAATTTCCATGATTGGAGACAAAGATATTTACAGATACGCGGTCAAGATCACAGAAGTCTGATCTTCAAAAGATCTAGACCAAGCCATTTCCTAAAAGTATGTGAAAGAAAGCCTACACTCGCTAATGCACACAGTATCCCAGTATCCAATTTTTGGCTACCCTATGCTACTGAAATATAACCTCTATTAAAAGCAGCACAGCATCCCGACAACTCACATTAAAACATCAATACACTAACATCTTATGTTTATCATAAAAGAAAACTTGTAGAAGACAAAGCAGTTTGAAAGATTTTCAGGTTTACCCAATCCTAACCCTGATTTTTCCCCACCACTGCCCCCCCGGTTTATCTTTAAAAGATTTCTTAAAATTACTTGCTCTAAAGAGGACGTAGTTCTTAACAGAATTCTGGCTCTTTGAATTCAGCTGGGAAAAGTGTCCATTATATGAACATGTCAGCATCAGACATCATCTTTTAACTCCAAATCAAAGTTTGTCTGGTCAGTATTTAAACAGGGAAGAATGCCTAATGGATAAATGCAAGCACAACACGTATGTTCAGTTAAGCCAGAGATGTGGTAGGCCAGCTCTATGCTACATGTGAAAAAACAATAGAATAAATATACCAAATATTGACTTAGGAAATTATTACAACCTGGAGCACTCATCTTGCTCTTTTTGGTTGGTTTTTTTCCATTTTTTGTTTGTTTGGGGTTTTCTTCCCCAAAAATCAAGACGAAAGCCTCCATACTTTCTTAATTTCCATCCAAGAAAGAAGCTCTTGCAAGGTTAGGGCTTTACTATTTGCCCTACAGCACAACAACATGCCCTGCTGGTTTGTCCAAGGGAAGCTAGCCCTAGTAGTTTACACTACTAAAAACTTTCAAGAAGCCTCTTTATCTGCATTTATACAGCCAAGAACTTGATCTGATGTAAGTTAACATTAGCCTGCAGTGTCAAAGACTACTTTTTCCAGGATGCATTATGCACTAACTGGTGCTTCCCCTTCATAAACTGGCTGGAATGTAATAAAGCTCTTGCCAGATACTTCTTTAGCAGAGGTCCAATACCAACAGTTCTCAGTAATTCCATTACTTCCAAAAGCCATAAGCAGAATCCAGTCTGAACAAATGATGGAGACCTGGCACAGCCTGTGCAGCCAGCAAGGCCCTCAGACACCTTAAAAAAAAAAAAAAAAATAACACAACAAACTCAAAGAAAAAGCCCCAAGAATCCTTCAAACCTCTTCCCTCAACACTGAGACAGTTCCTCCAACCACTTCTGTGACAGAGATTTTATTGGTATTTTTGAGCCTCATTCTCAAAGTAAGAAAACATGACATTCTCTGTCAAAGGAGAGAAATCTGCCTTTAAATTTCCCACATACCATTATATCTGCCCATGTATTTGCTGAATCAAACTCCTTGCTGCCTGGGCTGTTAGCTGCTTTCTGAGTCAGGCAGGCAGGTTTGTGTTGACAGCTCCCTTAATGTGAGTGGCAGTAAATGATGGTGTGCCCACAATGCTGGAAAGCTGATATGATTCAGTTCAGTCTCTTACATCAACAAATGAGGTGGAAGGAAGATTGCTGCCTGATGTTAATGGGCCTTGCACTAATACGAAGCAGTACTGCAGCAACTGAGATGTCTGAGGGAGTCTATAGTTTACCCTCCATCCCAAAAAAAGGTGTTTCTTAGGAGTTCCCACTCTTTATTTAAAAGAAAGGCTGCTCCTTCCATTGAACCAAGACATCCCACCACACCTCACTGACGTATTAAGTTGCCCAACACCTGTATTCACCGCTTTCTTCCTTCATAACCAAATGGTATTAACCTACTTACTTATTTCCATTGCACTTCAGGATCATGTGCATTTTGTCATTCTTCTGCTAGTATATCCATGTTGCTACACCTTCCAACAACAAAATTATACCTTTAGATAATTTAGTCAGTTACACAGAAGTAACACCTCTAGAGTAGTCAAAGCCCCCTGTTCAGCACTGTGGTGTTTAAATGCTGAAAAATAACACCCCTAATGTAGCAAAGGGACCCAACTATTTCTAAAAGTACTTGAAGCACTACCCTCACTAACTTAAAAAAAAAAAGGCTTTGGTCTGATGGAAATGAGCACAGAAATACCTATATTTGCAAGCGAAGATGTCGAAATTTCTCCAACTTAACTTCTTAACCAAAAGACAGATTTTTTTACCTCCTGTGTGAAAACTTCACTGCTCTTCCTTCTATTTCTTCTGCTAGCCTTTCATTTAATACTCCATACTCTGGTTGGACTGTGTAACATTTCTCCTTGGCTTAAATCCTAAATATCACACTTTTGATAGAAATGTGAATTTTCAACGCTTTTATTGTAACAAGTGTTACATGAGCTAAAACACTTTTAATAAAATACACTTCAAAACCATACACAAGTCAGAAGCAGAACTTTGATGGAAAACTTAGAACTGGAATTTATATTAAAGTATCTCTATTTTAAATTGCCTTCGCACTTTAACAACCTTATGGCTGGAACTGACATACCTGTTGCTGCTGAAGTGCATTTTTTAAATGAGGACAAGTTGCACTTTGAATAAATAAACAAAAAATCCGTTCTTGTTTCTCAAAGTACACTTTTACAGTACTTCTGTAGGTTACAGGTAGAAAATGCTGAAAGCCAATGAAATATGGTAGACTCTTTCTGTGGTGAAAAGCACACTTACCTGGTAATTATTCTTTCTACTATAATAATAAGTCATTAAACAATTCCAAACATTAACTTGAATAGTCTGTATAAAAAAAAGCAAGTAGCAATCAATAACTAGCTGGTTGGGGTATTTTTTTAATTTCTTCTCCCAGGATGTTTTAAAAGTCTCTCCTTCTAAGAAAAGCATCAAATAGTCTCACAACTTCATTCCTATAAAACTCAGACCTTAAAATTCGGAACAGGTTTCTAGGAATACTTCACTGGGTCATAGAAACTAATGATTTTAGATTAGAATTAGAACCAATACTGTAAATTTAATATTACAGGTAAGAATACGAAGTGGATGGAAGGATACAAAAACTCTCCAGCAGTTCCCTATCACTGCAGGGAGCTGGTCCCTGCCAGCACAGCATCCAGCACATTGCCTAACACGTAAGCCACAGCACTACAACACTTTCTCATGTGAAGTAAGCCTTTAAACAGTCAAGCAACATTTCCCAACTCCTCACAAGGGATTTTGATGCAGGAACCACTGCCAGACAACAGCTCATGAGTCAAGTTTTATGTATGCAAACATAAGCCTATCTTACTAACAACTAAGGGCTGGCTGCCACCCCAAAGGAGGCCACCCTGCTTCCCTTAACACTTTGCTGTCCCCATTGCCCATAGCAAGGCTTTTGTGTTTCCCTCCCTCATACGAGCACCATTGTTTTGCAAGGTCCTGCAGTTAACCCGTTCAGGAAGAAACTAGCAGAAAACAGAACCATAAAAAACAACCCTTGCTGGTTTCTGGCCAGATGAGCTCACAGAAATATTTCACTACTGGGGCAGAACATAACCAGCACTGGCAGAAAGGAAGGAGAGAGCAAAAGGATCAGACAAGGCCCAAGTCACAGTCACATGAAGAGCCAGGGAAGCCAGCCCACCACTTCTCAAGCAATCACTAGCTCTGAGACTGGCAATACTCTAAAAACATGGTGATGGCTTTGGGGAAGAGGGAGAAGACATCACTGTGTGGTAATGCACAAAATCCTGCAGTCTACTTTGGAACTCTACTGGCTTTACTGGACCACTGATACTACATGAGTGTGTGAGAAAAAGAACACAATAAAAGCATCGTTTACGTACAACAAAGACCAACAAGCTTCACAAAATCTTGAAGCTATCAAACCTACTCAGTGTTGGGGTAGAAACAGGTTACCGGAAGTTCAGCAGTGCCAGAATACTCACACACAGATCATTCACTTGCTAGAATTTCAGCCAAAATTTAAAGGAAGAGTAAATTACTTGAAACTAAATGGCAACAAAACCCAAGATTTTTCCTTCCCTGTTTCTTCTGTAATTAAAAAGACAAAAAGTAGGACTCTTTAAAAATTTCTAAGTACACTTTGAATTCTAGCCAAAACAAGTCTACAGTTCCATGTGCCAAATAAGTTGATTCTATAAATTACTATAGCACATTTTCTCTTTTGTATTTTAGAATCTTAAGCACTGCCAAAACAAGCCAATTTAAACCTCGCCTCTCTGGGTGGTGACTTGAAGTTTAAGTTTTGTTGGCCTTA
Source organism: Loriculus beryllinus (assembly GCA_039877255.1). Classification (NCBI taxonomy): domain Eukaryota; kingdom Metazoa; phylum Chordata; class Aves; order Psittaciformes; family Psittacidae; genus Loriculus; species Loriculus beryllinus. The sequence continues at coordinate 61,997 of JBCJKH010054186.1, forward strand.
AATCCAGCATTTGGCTCTCTTTCCGTTACTGCTTTTAGCTCTAGCAACAGCTTTCAGACTTTGCTTCACTTTGTACTTTACTTTTTCATACTCCAACACAATGAAATTTGTGTAAGTGCCCAGCTTTGCTCAGGCACTAAAAATAAAATATTACCCTTTATAAGGATTATCAAACAATTGAGACACTCTTCACATTCTGTTGAATATGTAAAATAACAAAAACAGAAAAAAAAAAAAAAACCCAGTTTCTGCCTTTTTGAAAGGGACAACTATGACTCAGTACCTGGGAAAAAATTTCTTATATTCCAGTCACAAAGAATATTATTAACCTTCAATGTACTATCACTTAAGTGTTTTGCAGATCACACTGTGTGAAAGGGTAATAATGCATCAACTCTCTCTTCATATCGCTATTTGTACAAGTATTACTGACTTAGGTTCAGATGAAAAAATATCAACCCTCCCTTCAAGATGGAGAGCATTCTGAAGATTCACACATGTAATAGGACAACTCAGAATAAACACCACATACAGCTCCACAGTATGTGTTCACATGGACTAAAAATGCAGAACATACTCCTTTAGAAAAGGATGGCCCACATAACGTCAACAAAACTAGGAATACTCGGAAACTGAACTGCACTGAATCTGAATTCAAACAAAT
>JBCJKH010054186.1:62760-93490 GCA_039877255.1 Loriculus beryllinus
TGTGGTATGCTCACGTAACTGAAGGGCTACAACAGATGAAGTTCATGTCTTGTGCTCATTCCACAGACCCCAACAGCCAAACCAACACACGAGTACTTCACTGAACTTTCACAAGTGACGTGAAAGTCCAGTGAATCCAACAAATACATGTTAACACAGGATGCACATGAATCAAATGTAGAAATTCAATTACAAAGAGCTCCAGTCCATTGCAATTCACTGCACACATCTAAAGATGTAAAATTTATATTTAGAGGGTCACACAAAGGCAGTAATTATGTACATCACTCAGGCGCATATATGTAATTTCAACTTTAAAAATCTCTGTATGTCACCAATTACGGTATCAACTTCACATGAAGTAATATGGACAGTTATTAGGATTTTATTCCTTGCTTGGCTTTTCTTTTTAAAAAGGCAATAAATAAAACTGAAGTCACTTCCTTTGACATTTTCAAGTTCAGTGCTGAATTTTTAAACATCGGGGGCACAACTTGCCTTGAGTAAGATATATATTCTTAACCAATTATCAAGAAACCGTAACATTGTATACACTTGAGCCCTTAAGATCTCTTTAGCCTGGTTTTCATTTTCCTAAAGGACTCAGAGTGTGTCATTATCTTAATCTACTAGGAAGAAACAACAGAAAATGAAAACCAAAACCAAACCACCCACTACCTATGAAATATTACATAAAAAGAAAACAATAACAGACAAGAACATCTATGACTGCTGTTAGTAAAAAAAGGTTCAAAGTGAACAGAAACTTCACACATGGTCCTCTTAAGATCTATGAAGCCTCCAAGTTATCCAAGGACTAATTAGGTTTTTAAGTCTTAAATAGCTAATACACCCTATTCATAGAAAATATCAATTGAACATAGGTTAACCCTTTCATTGTAAAATCAGAGCTTAGCAGTTTACAAAAGATTCTAAAAACACAAGAGAAGCTAAGCCACTTCATCTAACTTCCTATTAAGAATAAAATAACTTTGAAGCTAAAATTCTAGACTTGCTGTACTTGATTATATCCAGAGTAATGCCATCCATAATGCTAGCTACAGACAACTAATAGAGGAATCTGCTCTAATCTACTGTTGCACTTAACACCTTTTATACCGAAAGCCAATTATATCTCCTTCACACCCACACCCCTCATTCTAACACAAGGTTTACAAGATTTTGTTAAATCATTATAATAAAGTTTCTGCTGAAAAAAACATGTGAATTATAGAAGGAAACACCTGTATTTCAAACAGGTCTCAACATTTGGCCTAAGGAAAATACTGACTGCAATTAGAACAATGTCATCATGTGCATGCCACCTTTTACACATGAAATCCACTCAAAGCCATTTTTAAAACAGCTCCAAAATTAGACGTCTGGAACTACAGCAATCTTCAGGCTGTTAAGCTTCCAGACCACAGCCAGTTCATAGCAGGGCTGATTAGCTCAATCACAGCACCTTGTTAAAAGCAGCCAAGAGTTCCAAACTGAATCTAAATCACATCAAGCAATTCAAAGCACAGGCAAAAGCACTTTACCCTCAAAGCATCAAGGATACTAAAATAAAAAAGGATGGATAACCTGCACAAGTTCATGAGTTAATTAAAACCCCATGATACATAACATTTCCACAGACAGCACATACATCAACAACAAAAAATAGTATTTAGAACAAGCCTAGAAATCAACTTCATGAACACTCTTAAATTATGGAATACTTCAAAATTTAATATTCTGTTTGAACTTAGTTGCAAATATGGTTATAGGACAAAAAGAGTTATAAGGGGTGGGAGGCAATATGCTATTGATCAGAGATAGGGGGAAATCAAAGCTAGTCGCTCTCGCTAGTTATTTACTAGCTCTTTCTTTGTCCCTTGATGTTGTCAGCCTCATTGGAAAGGAAAAACTAATCTGTAGGACTGATTTTATTTACTTTTAAAATGCAACAGAGGTAAATCAAGGACACCAGCAACCTAAAGAGGGAGAATGAACCACCTGCAGAGGTCAGTATTCTAAAAGCGTGTCAGTAAAAATTAAGCAAAACATATCATATTCTCTATTTAGGAGGAACATTTCACTATCTCTATTGAATAATGGTAACCTAATTCATCTATACACATGCATGTATTCTTCTCTGTCCTTTGGACAAATAGCACAGAACTAATTTTGCTCTGCTCAACACACTGTGGAAGAAAAAAAAACAAAACTCTTGAACTGGTTCATGACAGGGGTAAAACTGAATAACTGCTTAGTGAATTTAATGTCAAGAGTTTTGTTCAAGCAAGTCTCTACGTAACATTAAATATTATATAGAATGTATGTATTCTATAGGGAATGTTCTATATATATGAGAGATATGGCACTATAAAGTCTACTTTCAAATTTACTTATAAAGTTTTCATACTAAAATCAAACAGCAAAATTACTTCTAAGACAACAGAATTTTGCTCAGCTCATACCACAAAAAGCACATGCTACCATAAAACAGTATTTCTCAGTCTTTGAGAATGACAAGTCCAAAATTTTACATATTCACTGCGCAACAAGTAAAATATCTTTTACTAGATCATGAAAAGTCGTTAAAATACAGAAGAATGCACTAATATGCTCTACAGTGAAAAGGATCACAAGAATTCTTACCATTGCATCTTTTCTCTGAGAATGTATGACATGCACCAGACAAGATACCACGTTTAATTAATGCTTTCTATTGATTTCAGCAGGAAAATTTACTTTAAGTTATGAAATTGAAAAGGAAAGGTACACAGTTATTACAGTCTTTCCCACAAAAAAGATAGTTGCAACAACAACAAATCTCATGAACCTTCAGCAATAATATTAATGCCTAATTCACATACAAAACTTTGGTTTGAAATTCAAGTTCTCAAAACGGTGACTTAGGCATCAACACTATAAGGCAGGAGAAAGTCACCATACCTGCTTAACAAGCAGGACACAGAAACAGTATTTTTTCTGAAAAGGGTCAAAATGAACAGCTTAGATTTAAACAGAAGTGTGTTTCATCCTGCAGCAGTGACTCATTAGTTTTTAAATGTCTTTTTCTTATGTTTGTTTACCATTGCGTTTGGTCTTTTGAACATGCTGTAGATGATTATTTTTTTCCTGATTTCCAGTCCTTCCCTTTGGGAAATAATTTTTTCTCCAAGGTTCTCCAAGTTTCCATCCTCTTCAATACACATCCAGTTCCTGTATTTGCACCTGGCTGTCACTTACAGAAACAATTCAGTCTCCAGACAATCACTTCTGTGACAGGGGTTAGCAGCAATGGTCAACAGGTTGCTCTGACAAAGCGTTTGTTTAGGAACCTCATTCTGCCCCAACATAGTCTGGCTCTTTGATATTTATTTTTTTGCATCGAAAACAAGGAATCCATCTACTGATCTAGAACACTCATGTTATCCAACCGCGCAGACAAAACAAGCCAAAAGTTCTTTGAATAACATGACCTTTGAGAAATCCTATCAGCAGAGCTCCCTGAATCGAGGATCTTGGCACTCTTCAGCCTATTTAAGCAGCCAAAGTGTGAAGCAATTAATTGACTGTATGATCAGAATATTAAATATCTCACACTGTCCATGTTCAAAATGAAGCTACTGAACAACAGAGGAACCTCTTCACAGTAAAACTTTTTTGCTGACTACCACTAGGACCAATACCAGCAACAACCTCAGTTCCGTGACAGGCTACACCCTATGCTCAATTGCCTACCAACTGAGCATAGTTTGGAAAAAACAGTTATACCTGGCAAACATTATCTTTCACTACCATTGCCAGAACCGCTTTATGTGATGATTGAGACTGTCTCTCTATAGCTTCACTATCATCTAGCTTTTAGGAAACACTGAAGTACTCTGCCATTTATGAGAGCGTTAGGTGCAGTTATTAAAAACCTTACCTGAATTTTTATTTCATAAAAGGGTATCTTCTGTAAGTCTTCAACCAAAAAATAGTTGCTGTAAAAGTCACTGTGCTACGAACACCACAAACCTCAGACAGGTGTAATTCCTCATCAGCACACTTTCACTGCATACCCACATCTGTACTATGTGGTAGCAAAAGTAAACAGAAAGAATCTATGAAAGTCTGAAATGGTTCCACAGTCCAGAAAATAAGTATAAGGTGTGTGTATAAATAAATAAACATAAAAATAAACTAACAACCAACTAAATCACTATTTCCTTTAGTTATTCCTGTTCAAGAATCCACAGTAAAACCAGAAAGAAAAAACACTAAAATCCAACCTAGGACAGAGACTGACAGCTTCCAGTGCACTTGGCCTTGAACACTTCCAGGGATGGGGCATCAAAAGCTTCTCTACACTAGCCAGCCTGAGACAGGAACAATCTTAAGTAGCTACAGCCCAGTCTGAAACAGCATTTAATACCTGTTGTCTTTGACTGAGACACGCTAGGAGATTATAGCAACATGCTATAAAAAAGCACTGACCTTTCTTAAAAACAACGAAGTTATTACACACCTCTATATGGATTCTTTTTACATGGACCTTTTATTGCAAATGGATTCATGCACTGATTGGTACAATAATAATTACTTTTTATATGATATTCACTGTAGCATTGTACTGGAAGAGATACACTTGATAAAATATGTAAAACCAGCCAGTAAAGACTGGACAGGTCTTTAAGCAACCTTTGTCTAGTGGAAGGTGTCCCTGTTCATAGCACGGGGCTGGAACTGGGTGATCTTTAAGGTCCCTCTCAACCCAAACTGTTCTGTGATTCTGCATTAGTCTATACCAGTGGATATAAGTTTACCTGCAAACTAGAAGCTACCTGTGCTGCATCTGTATCATTTCAGTACAATCTTAAATATTATATGCAATATTTGCATGGAAAATATTTTCAATCAGTGCATTAGATTTCTAGTTCTCTCTTACATCTACCACACCTGTCTTGGGGAGCAAAGATGGGAAAAGGTAGGAATTACTTTACCAGATGGTTTTTCTATATTAAAAAAGGTCCCAACTATATTCAGAAAGGGGGAAAAAAAAAAAGTTTTATTAAAGACTGCTGAAACAAAAATGAGGATAAAAAGACACAGGAAGAAAATGAATGGCTGCAAAACAAGCAAGAGGAGTCCTAAGGATTCAGGGAGTAAGATGGGTCAGGAGGGAGAATAATTAAGTAAAGAACAAAGAAAAATAAAAGATGAGTATAAACAAAGTTTAAACCTTTAAGAGCACCAAATATTTTCTACTAATCAGCACACGTGCACACACATGCACACGTAGCTCCATGACTTCTCCTCCTCCTGACCATTTCAGTAAGCACTCCATGGTAACCTCTCAGATGAACACCCCTGCCTTTGAGCGTGCAGGCATGTGGCACACAAACAACCTCCAGCAGGCTTCTCTCCCTGCATCCTCCCAGCCCTCAGCTATGCCACCAGGTGAGAGCTGCGGCACCAGTGCTGGGCTTCCTCCTAGCTGGAGCATGGGGAAATCAGCCTCCTCCTGTCTTACCTAAGCAAGACTGTTTTTTTGGATGGCAAAGTGGGAAGGCGATGTACATTACCACCTTGAATAGATTTGGCTTTAAAAATAAAAAGCACCACAAACAAGTCCCCACACACAACTTCTGCCTACACTGTAACCAAGAGCAAAAAGAAAGGAAAATTAGAGCATGTATTACTAAGACAGATTTTTAAGAAAAGGCAATCCTTTCCCTTAGCATGCTCCATTTTATATTCCAGGTTCTGTAACAATATCCATTTGCTATTGAAATGGAGTTATGTTACAAAAGATCAGATAACAGTAACAGGCAACATTTGACTATTAATGCCACAACCTCACAAAGTATTTAAGCATGATATTGACTTTGTAAGATTTAAGATAACAGCACACAGCCCATCCTTTTATAAGACATTAGCATACTGGTATTAAATGGCTGGATTAATAGATTATAAGGAAGTAACACCATAAATTAATTCTGATACATCTCAAAGTTGCTGAAAAAGAGAAGAGAGAAAAAAGGAAAGAAAGAAAAAAAAGGAAGAGATCAGCATTCTAGAAGTATCCCTGGGGGAAAGCAGCAGCCGATCATGGCACACATTACCTCTGCCCCTTGTTCATCCATCTGCTGCACCCCAAGGAATGCCACAGGGGAAGCAAACATGTGGAGCACAGCTAATAACAGCAATTCTGTCCATATTAGAAACTAATTATCACCCTTTCCTATCAGGATCAGTGCTTCCAGAATTATAAGCAATTTACCCTACTAAATGCAGTCTAGAATTTAACACTCAATAACTCAACGGCTTTTTTTTAAAAAAAAAAAAAAAGCTGATTTGGACCTGTATATAATACAAATTTTATTTCCTTTCTATAGAATTTGCTGTCTTGCACCTGAAGATTTAAATTTTGGGGGGTTTTGTGGTTTTTTTAGTGAAGGGCTGAAGAGAAAGGAACTCTGCTTAAACACAATCCTTTGCATTTTAACTCTCGGCTCAAAACTGCACAATAGCTGTGACTAAGTCCAAGTAAATCTAAAGAAAAAAAGACAAACATTGGGTTTGTATTGTTTTAACAATCTTCTGGAAATAACCAGCACGAAATCCCATTGCTCCCTACCATATATTACTTCTCATTAGACACACAGACTATAAAACTAAAAAATGAGATAAAAAGCTGTGAATAGCATTTTATATACTGACCTTGCAAATAGAAATCTGAATTTTCCCTTGGTCTATTTTCATTCTACCAAACTGAAAATTAAGAACCTAGAGAATTGCTGAGATTCCTCTGCATTAGGCTGCTCTATGAGAAAGTAATAATTTTAATTCAAAATAATCAAGAAAAATTTGTTTTGCTGTAGTTAACATTACCTATTTGAGGCACTGCTTCTGCACACAAGTGGCCCAAATGGTCTACAGCACAATCCAAAGAAACAGAGAACATTAAGGAAAATCATACTATGAGTGCCACAACCTGAATAAAGAGCATCAGGCAGGGATCAAAACAGCACTTCTTTCCCAAGGATCTTAATTTCTATTTGTTTTCAATCCGTCCACTCTTGGATCCAAGTACTACTTTAGCCCTCACAACCCCTAGTTCCTTATCACAACCCACCAAGACCAAAGTACTCTCTTCTAAATTCCCTCCAAGCCCCTCTTGGTTAGCCAGCAAGTGCCACTTTTTTGGAAATACAAGGTCAACAACTCCCTCAGGAGTTGAGCAAAACGCCTCCTCGAGCGAGCAGTCTGGGATTTGAACTCTGGTCTGCTTGCTTGAGACTGCACATGCTGGCTCAATGCCTTGAGGTAGCAATGTCAAGAACTGTTAAAGAAGGATTTACAGAGATGCCTCAAAGATGTAAGTGAAAAGCATTCTAATGAAAATCACCGAACTAATTCCTTCATACCTCTGAAGGACAGATATTACCTTATAAAACATTTTCAGATGGAAATGAAACAGTCCCCAAAATACTTAGTTCAAACATAAAGAGAACTTAAAGAGTCAGATTCTGAAGAACTGTAAACACACAGGATAGCACTACTTTCTGTAGACAGCCAAATGTTATACTTCTATACACTCAAATTACTTCTAAAGCTATCTTTTTTAAATCAAAAATAGTTGGGATTGCATTTCTGATCAACCACATCCTTCAACATGAAGGGATACAAAGAATAAACCTAATGCAAAATGCCAGCAACTTGGCTTAATAAGATTACAGTACATTAAAAGGTGCTCATAAGCATTTTCTATAAATGAAATGTAAAGCCTGATGACTACATACGATCCGGAAGACCAACCTAAGCTCATAATGAAGGTGTGACAAAGCTTAGTACCTAACACACCAACAGAACTGGTGTGGTTTTGAGGTAGCTCAAAATTCTATACCAATTTTAAGGCAGCCATGTTCTCACTTCTCAAAATGACAGTGCATTTACAGTGCAATAGCACATGGCTGGAAAAATTAAACCATGTGTCAAATACCCTTAAAGAAATTAATAATAATATATGCATATTTAACTCAGTACTAAACAGTTTCTGGAATGCAACGAAAAAGGGATATTATGATCTTTTATGGGCAAAGCAAACTGGCAGACTAAATAAATCTCAAGAACTGTATCTATTAATTCATTAAGTAATAGCAGTGAAAAGAGGGGAAAAAAAAAATCAAAACCCAACACCCCTGCACTCATCACACATGCCCTCTACCAGTACACAGCAGAAAGTACTACAGTGAATCAATAAGTATCAGGCAAATTTGGTTTTGTTTCATCATCTTTGCAATTTTGAGCGTGTTTAACCCCACGCCTACCACATACATACACAGCTATTCTTATATCATCATCTGCACCCCTCAGGAAAACAATCCTACAGAAGATCATCTAGACTAGTAAGGACACCAATTTGCCAAGAGATCTGACAGCAGCAAATATAAACAGCATAGAGACTGTTCTACCAACACTCTACTTACTTATCACTCTTAGCTTGATTCAGTAACTAAGTATACATTAAAATACTTGTACAACTGTACTTCTGTTTACCATAAGCACTGTGTTCTTTAACATATCAGTGTGAATCATTCCCATGCTTAGGGAGAAAAAAACCAAACAAAAACCCAATTAATCAAAAAGCATAAAACATAGAAGCAAACATCACTTCACCCCGTACTTCATGCCTGGTTGTCTGGCCAATCAAAACAACAATTAAGTCTATACCACCCAAGGTCTTTATTTCTCTAAATGACATCTCAAACCATAGATACAAAGATAAATTCCATTTTATTTGGAAGAGTTACCAGGAGGTCATTGTGCATGCACAAAGCATACAGCGTGCGAGGAGGAGGATCTAAAACAAGCGTACTCTTACACAAGCCAGTCACCCATTCTTGCCACCATCTACAAATAATAAAAATTACAAAAAAAAAAAAAATTAAAATAAACATAACCCTTCCATAAACTAAAATAACCAAAAGATTTTTTATGTTTGTTCAATTAAAACTCAATTCCTCAAGAAACATATTCATTCTTTTACTTTGAATTCAAAAGGTATGCAGGCCTTTGAGTAAATTAAGTAAGTACAGCCTGGTGTCCATTTCTAGTAATCCTCATAATAAAAGCACAGTTTTAAGTAGAGCTCCTTTCTGAGAGAGGATTTTTTTCCCCAAAAAACACTAGCAAATTGCCACAGGACACAATATAGAACAAAAACAAAAGGGCAAACCTCTTAACCTGTTCATCCTAGAGAGTACAGATGTAACTACAGACATGCACATACATACAGCTGGATTGGAAGCTGCATAAGGAAAAAGGTTTTTGTTCTTGTTTTTTCATAACATGCAGCAACCTACTACATGTAAGTACCCTCAGAAATGTAGGCATACTCAGACAGCTTGTACTCTGCAGTATCCATGCTTACCAAGCCACTTCCTTCACACTGCAGTGCACCTTGTGTTACCATAACATTTACTTTTAAAGTTTTCCATTCCCAGCTGCAGCCACATTTTACAGGAAATATCTTTAAGGACACGCAATATTATTAGATTTTATTTGGAGGGGTAAAAAAAATAAATTAAAAATGTAGGACAATTTTCACTAATACTAAGGAGCACTAGAGGGAACTGCTAAAATTCATCAAAATCTCCAAAGTCAAAATAGAAAGGCCAAAGACAAAGAGGCCAAAGTGTGTTGTATCCAGCACAGAGAGAGCTCCAACTTGAAGAAGTACAGTAGAGGTATAGCAAAAGGAGGGTACTTAAAAGTACAGAGCCAGCTCTCTCCTCACACAGGCATCTGCAAGGCACCATCCAGTATCAGGCCACACACACATCCAAAATGCAACAGAGAACCATTTCCAGGCTATGAAAGTACATCCCTTTGGACTTCTACTTCCTACAAATAATCTGGTAGGAGTGAATGATGACTAAACACAGAAGGTCAGAGGCAAGAACTTGCCAAGTAATTGGCACTGCCCCAGGCCATTAGAATGAAGTTACAGGTAAGCAAAGTTTCTGAACCTAAATTTCCACACCCCAAAAACACCTTAGCATCATGCTTGAACTCTCCCTCTCCAACCAGCCAATCCCTAACAGCTTCTTTCCACTATCAAAACCAGACTGGCAGTAAGGGCAGAATGAATTTGTTCACTGCAGAACGTAAACCACAACCAAGCTCCACCACACTTGCAACACTAGCTGCACAAGCAAATGGCTTTCAGCCAGCTTGACTCCTATCAGTCAGGGGCAGGAAGAAAACCAGACAGGCCACTTAAGCAAGGCTTGTTCACTGTGGGACAGCAACAGAAGATTTATTTGCACAATTGGAGCCATAATGACAATAACTTCTGTTCACTGACACCCTCTGCAGAAATCCATCCCTCAAAGGAAAAAGTTACAGCACAAAGAATATATACAATACACTGCAATAGTCCCAAAATGGCCGAGGCCACCTGAATGAAAGTGTGTAAACAGAAGAGTAAAAACTGCCAGCACGCAAATGGCTTCGCCACAAACATAGTACAGGATTTTTATACAGCCCCTAAACCACAGTCCAATGGTAACAGTCTGTCCTATAAAGGCAATACCACTACTGCAAGCATATTCTACTACATACAAAATTCTTAGTCTTGTAATAATTTCACACTAGCAATATTTATTTTGCAGTCTATACACAATCCAAATGAACCACCTCATCTAAACCAAGTGCCTGACTTCTAACTATACAGATTAATACCACTGACAGGTTCATTGGTCTAAAGTTATATCATTTACTTGACTGAGATAAAATACATAAATTAATCTAAAGTCTGGGAAAAGGAACACAGGAAACACTAACTGGACATGCTCTATCAGGCCAGGAAGAAAGAAAATAATAATCAAGAATAAAATGAGAACTCAAAGTGTTTAAGAACAACATCAGACTTCCAAAATAAAACTGACCAGCAAGAAAAATGCATGCTTCTGAGGTGATTAATAAGGATAAGGTATCCTAAGATGCTGTGACAAAATGTAATACATTTATGCAGAAACAAAATACACTAACAACAGATTACCTGGCAGAACTTTAAAGAAGCTAAAAGCCTAAAAAATTATGTAAATAGAAAGTGACAAAGTTGACAAAATCAACAGATTTCACTGAATTAACAAATGCTCACTGAAATTCCATGCGTGCTTAGAGATAACAATCAAAACACAAAGCCTAAAAATGTTTTGGATAAAGGAAAAGGACAGATTCCTTTCCCTGTGAAATGAGATTATACCAGAATTTCAGCAACTCGTCTCACAGCCTCAGCCCATTTGCGACTGTGATAGAGCAGGGTGAGGAGGAAAGGAAGCCAGTATTTCAGTGCTGACAAAAGCAGTGCACCCCAGATACCTTTACTGCTTTTCACTTTCAGTTTGTTCATTACTACTACTGTTACAGAACACACAAAGTATTTCACAAATGTAAGCATGCTTTACATTTTAAGCTGCCCTTTTTTTTTAAGGTAAGTCGAAAAGGCACAGCCACATATATCAGATTTGCATTACATCATAAACAAACATGCCCAGGATTTTCAAATAAAAGGTATCAGACTTCAGAGAAATGAAGTCATTCCTATCTTGCTAAATTTTATCTGAAAAAGCACAACAAACTTCTTAAGAAAAAATAATTATATCACTCTCAACAGTGTAATTCCAGGTGCATGCCAATTAGTTCTATATACTGGGTGTATACTTCAAAGATTGTTCCAGAAGACCTGGAAACAAATAATAGTCTTTTTTTTAATCTGTCTGCATTTAAAGTCAATAAGCCATGAGGCTTCAGAGCGAAAAGCTGGCTGAAAACATATTTAAAAGCCTATTCCTAGCCCCAGGAGAACAGAAAGTCTCAAAACACTAAAGCTGTCACTGGTTCAGGGGTGATTGCAGACACTGCTGTGCCTCCCAATCACATTTTCAGTTGTAAATTTCCAGAAATATATGTGTGAGAAGAAATTTTAAGACAAGTGATTTTTAAAAGGAAAACGATTTGAAACTGCTCAAAGGTGATTATGATAATCTTCATCTGAGGCTGTCTGGAAGAATACACATACAGTAAAAGTGAATCAAAATATATTTCAGAACACAGCCACTATTCTTAATATTTATGGTCCACACCTCTCCACGTATCATGTATTCTTCCCTTGTAACAGACACACTCATTACCACTTCTGCAAGACACCACTGCACCGGGAACAGCACCAGGAACAGCAATGAAAGAGAAAGGTAATGAATTGTCCTTGGGCATTTTGTCCATCGAGACATGTTAGGAAGATTAACAGAAAGTAAAAAACAACACAGAATAAAGAATTCAGGACTGGCATTCATTTAGTTCATATTATACAAACACTTGAAGAAATTGCATGCACTTAGAAACAGTTAACTGTATTAATGACATGGGTGAAAGTCGATGAAAGACAATGAAAATGACGAAATAAGATTAAATAATATTAAACATCATCTGAACATCCAAATTCAAATCTACCCTGTGCAAAAGAAGTTAATTTTACTGTTCTTCTTGATACCCAGTGACAGTTACATTACAACAGTTTTAATTACTACATTAATACTTAATATTAGAAGCAGCCGTACCAGCGAACTGTTACCAAAAAACCCCCAATTTTTTTAACAGCTCATCTTTTTTTTCCTTGGAATTGAGAAAAAAATTTCCTATGAAGAAGTATTTACTCAGAAAAGAGAAAAGTACTCCACACCAAGGCCAGAAAAAAGCCAACCCCAGCTACCAAAACCAGTAACAGAAGCCTGGTAGCGGACAGTAGTGAGCACATGCGAATGGACGAGGCCATCTGCATGAAGAGCACCAAGGGCAGAGGAGTATAGTCCTTTTATTTCCCAGCTTCAAAACACAACACTACTTTTACAAAATGTTGATGGTCTTAAGCTTTCTTTGTTCTGAGTTTTTGGATAACACAATCCTGCCAAAATAAATACAAAAGTTGCTTTCATATTCTGTTTCATTACCATTTAACTCAGACAAATATTCTTCAAGAACAAGCTGGAGAAGACCTCTACCTACAATAATAATACAGTGAAGGATCAAACATACACTTAGCACATTAACAACAAATAAAGTGGTAAGAATCTCTTCCTGCACATCAGGCACACGGAAGAGCAAGTAGCCTTCCCAGGCTAAGTTTCACTGCCCTAGGCTCCCCTAGAAGATACTTCAACCTCCCGATTTCCCCAGCTTTCTGTGTCTCCCTAAATACCAGCTTCACTGCAAGCATCCTACTTCTCATTTTTAAACTTCACAGCAGCTTTTACAAGTACCTCAACTGCTCGCATTACAAGAGAAAGCTGATAGGATTCATAAGAAAAAAAAAAAAACAAAAAAACAAAAACCACCTCACAGCAAGTATCACATTCAGAAGTTGCTGTATATAACCTATAAATTGGGGTGAGCAGTTAATTCATCTCCCTAAAGGAACATTTAATTCCTTAAATTGGTTCACACTCTCTCCAACTTCACTGCTTTCTAAAACATTGTCCCTGCCAGCTATATCAGAAATTCTATTTAAAGTAAAAGAAAAGAGAACAAAGTTACAATTTTTGGAACACTGTTTTTATCCCAACCCAGTTGATTTTACTGAGGTTTACAGAAAGTAAAGCAGCTTTTTCCTCCCCCAAAAGCTAGAACCAAGTATAAGCCAATAGTCATAACACCTCAGTTTGGCAAAATACAGTAGTTTAATTTTGCATTACAAAGCATTGTTCCAGGGCCAAGGCATTGTTCTTCTCGTATAGGATACTTACATACAATGTATGTTTTAGTAATCAAACACAACTGAGACCAAAGCGTACTGGTAGTATGTAAAGTGTTTGTTTTCAAAATATCTGTAGTGCTTGAAGTCTTCCCCTTTGACATGTGTTTACTCATCAGTACTTCTTAAACTTCCCCTCACATGCCAGAATTATGATACAAGAATTGTGTATTTCACAGAAGGCTCTATGTAATGGTATACAACTATTTTTATGACAAAAGAAACAAACAAGTTAAAAAGCACTTCAGGGGAAGGAAAAATTAATGTTTTGAAGCTAAGTCCTCCATGATCATTAGGTTAAATCAGATTCGTCTCGTAACTTTAGAACGCATGCTGCTGTAGCACAATTAGCTTTTCCACCTCTGTTTAAGCATAGGTTCTATCTACAACATCCCAAAGGGTATTTATTAAGTACACAGAATACAGGCACAGTAGCAAATGCAGTCACATTTCACACAGCCTCATTTCTTGTTTCAGTCACAGTAGCTTTTGTCAAAAAAATCCACTCGATTACTGAATCTTTTTAGACGACTTGTTACCATATCCATGATTATTAGATCATGGCCATGGGCTAGACACTGGTACATATATCCAGCTGTCAAAGTGCATTTAATCCATTAAGTACAAAGGATAGCTACGGACAAGACTGTTTTCTGTTTATGAATCAGGAAGCCTTTTTGAACTAGTAATTTTCTTCCTTGAAAAATTTCTGGTGAATGTATTTATCTGCACTTTCTTATTTGGATTAGATTCAAATACAATTTACAGAAATGAGAAGCATATGTAATCTGTGAGGGTGTGCTAAAACGATTTCTAGAACATTGCTATGAGTCCTAGACTGAAATGTCTACTTCCACATTTTTAAATAACAGAACTTATATTAAAAAAGCCGTATAGTAAATACAGGAAGAACTGAATTGAAAATGAAAACCCCAAAACTTCATCAATGTAAGTAAAAGACTGAATTAAACAAGCAGAGAAACAGAAATTACACACAAAAGGAGGGACTGAATATTAACACTGGAAGGATGAGTAAGCTAATTTAATTCTGCTTAGGTATGAACTTATTAAAGATTCCAATTCCACCATTTCCCTGAGGAAGTTAAAAACCACTGTCTCTTCTACAGTGTGAACACTAGACCTCATTTTATAGCTGAGAAAACCAGAAAAGAGAAAAGTTCTTCAAAGAGACATAGGAGCTATGAAGTAAGATATGAACAGCAATTCTGCCTCTTTTCTATGTCCTTTAAAACCAAAATTCTCTCTCTCTTCATTATGCAACAACACAATCTTGGCAAAAGTTTTTGATGGAGAAATTAATGCCTGCTTTAGCTTATTTAAATTACAAAAACAACACCACTAAGTATCAAGTAATAGTATTTCCTAAGAATTGGCTATTCCATTTGATTTAGACATGAATTTTCATGAAATCATTAAGACCAAGTATGTCACATCTACAGAATCATGAATTTTGTTCATAATCCAGTATTCTGTGTCCTTTTAATTTAACTGATCTCATAAAACACAGATGAAAACAAAACCAGAGGATACTGAAAAGTATTTAATATCTTCAAGATGGAAGCTTGTTACATTAATTACATGAGCAGCTCATTCAATTTTAGAGCCAATCATCCAAGTATAAAATTCTTTCAGAATTAAAATTTCAAAAGATGAATACTTCTCATACTAAACTAATTCTAAATGCTATCTCTGCCAAGCCCAACTAAGTCAGGACAGTATTAATAAATACTTATGTATTCAGAACACAATGAGCTTACCTCAATGTTATTTCATTGAACCTACTGCCACAACCCCCAAAACATTGCCTACTCACTATTAACTGACTCAGAGGCTAAAAGGACACATTAAGAGAACTTTTGTTGGAGTCCTGCAAGACCTTCACAGATCCTTCACATTTCCCCCTAAATGTGACTTGAGACAAACTGGCAAAACAGTTAGAGGAAACTTGGGTTATTAATGTTGTTTGTTCCCAAGGATAGCTACAGAGCATCAGTACACATGTCTGCTGATACAGCATTAAATTTGCTTAAATAGGGGAAACAAAAACAAGCAGACACCTTGCAAAGTCTAAATTCCCTTGCTTCACACTCTCAGTGCAATCAATGCTGACCTCTCCTTGGTGCAGGATCCAGTCACCATGCCAAGGTGACTTACACCCCGACTTGTCTACCCAGGTTAGACCAACGCATGTAGAAACTGCAAGTAACAAGTCCTGTCTAAACTGCTTAGAGCCACAGCTCAGTAATGCTTCTCAGGGCCAACCTGAAGCTATGCTTTGTCCCTACTCTGACAAAGGGGCAAAAGGGGCAGGGACTGAAAAACAAAACCCAAGCTTAAGATCACTAGTATGGCACTTGCTAACGTTTGCCACAGCAGTCACAAAGATCTTTACAAGTACAGATAAAGTAGGATTTCATTCTTCCTTATTTTCACTTCGAAGGATAAAAAAGAATGAAATGTTTGTTTAATTCTCATATATATCTACTATTTCAGAGAAAGTGCTAAAGTGAAAGCTAAAGAGGGGAGCAAGCTTGGTGGGTAACTTCAAATTTCTTTTTTAGAGGCTCTTTCAGTAACAAAGGAACACTTAAGCACGGAAATCCTAGCGCACATGAAAGAAGATGCTGCAGTGTTCATTACACTTATAAAAGCTTTTGCTTTTTATTCCTCAGTTTTAAAACTGATATTTTTAAAAAAGGAAAAAAAAATTAATCAACTCCATCCTCTCAGCACATGTAGAAATAGATGTTACTGCCGTCTAGAGCATCTGAGATACACAAATTGTCTCTGAACTCCTCCTACACTTCATCCTGGGGAAGAAAACTTAACTTACTAAGGAAAAAAAACTATCTATCTGCTGGAACACAAGAAATTCATAGCCTTTTATTAATTTGATATCAAAAGCACACTTTGAGAGGGAAGTATTTAGACATAAAGATCTAGCCATGTCCGCTGAAAAAGGGATCCTAAGTGTAGTGATTCTCCTCCGTTACTATCACATTTAGGGTTCTGTAATATAAGTAACATGGGAGCAAGGCAACTATTATACCTGGAAAAAAGGAAAACAAGTTGAAAAGCATTATGAATAAAGCAGCATATTTTTACAGCTATTTTGTGGTAACCAAAATCATGGAGGAAGCATTCTAAAATATTTATAAAGTACCTAAAGGGACAAGTATTGAAGGGAACTATGAAAGTCACCCACTGATATTTTTGCAGTGAACACTCAAATCTGTGCATTCATTCAAGCCAAGAACGTTAAATATAAGAATTGTTCACAGGATAAAAGTTTAAAAAGCTGTAGTTTTATGAACAGGGGTTTCAACCAACAGTTAGCTGTGGAGAAAAAAGGAAAAATCATGTATTTTAAAGATATGTATACTTCCCGCTCTTTTCACCACAGCTATGCGCTAAGACTGGCCAAGGTACTTTCAGATCAATGCACCAAGCACTTTAGGAGATGCAACAGCTCTGCCAAGAATCCTGCCTTCAAAAGGACTTTCATTGCTATGGCAACAGCATGTTCTCCAGTATCCAATTTGGAGACAACCTATGACACATACATGAGAGACGGCCAAACTCCAACTGATTCCTCACTGCAGCACAAGTCACACTGTCATACATACACCAGTTTTCACTTGCAGAAATGTAAGCTACAAAACAGGGTTTTTTTTTTAATAATAGTTCACAAGGCACTTAGGTTACCTACCAACAAACATGCATATAGGAGAGAAAAAAAGTCATTCACTTTACAAAACAATTATGGACTACTCAAAGGCCAAAAGGAATATAATCATTAGCCTAGAATATAAATTGCATTATACGTCATCTCCCATATGCAGGCATTTACCTCTTCTCTGATCTCAGTTTCCCCTAACAGGATGGGGGAAAAGGAAAAAGGAAGTGTTTGTACATAGTAAATAAGCAGATGATTGAAACCATTATTCAGTACTCAACAAGTATCTTGAAATTAAAGTGGGTTTAATGAGTGTAACAGACATGCATAAATATAAACTCTGGGTTTACCGCATCACTCAAAAAAAAAGCCATCTCTCATGTCTCTTCTAATGCTTCACCTTCCACCCAGAAACGTATTCACAAACGCATGGCCTTACATGTCTTGAAATTCATTCACCTAACATGTAGAGTTTTAAGTATTCATGCCATATATATCACTCTTACACTTGTAAGAGTTTGTGTACTTTGACATAGGATCCAGCCAATAATTCAAACCATTAGAAGGG
The DNA here is from genome assembly GCA_039877255.1 of Loriculus beryllinus. Lineage (NCBI taxonomy): Eukaryota > Metazoa > Chordata > Aves > Psittaciformes > Psittacidae > Loriculus > Loriculus beryllinus. The sequence continues at coordinate 80,821 of JBCJKH010054186.1, forward strand.
GTACAAAGGAAAATTAAGTTACATGTCCGCTTTTATTACATGGCAGCTTTCAAAAAATAAAATCCAGCCTGTTGTTGCTCACCTAAATTCACTCACCCCAGATGGTCAGATATATCCTTCCTGTAACATAATGAGAAACATTAACAACATGATTGCATTCTTTATGTTCCTGGCAACCTTAAAATAGTTTAGCAACCTTTAAGATAACTTTTGGTTGTAGAGCACAGCATTCACATACTGGAGACTAACACAAACGCAGGAACTTTTTGTAAAGAATCACAACCTTTAAAATCTCAGTGGAAGAAAAAGAGATTAAATTAACTTCCACAGAAGTTGACTATTTGCCACTTTAAAGGGATTGACTTACAAAGAGGGGAAAAATAAAAGGCCCTTTCACTAATTCATGAAGGCGTGAAAGACTGTTGGGAGAGTATGTTCTGGAAAGGATATGGTCTCCCACCCTTTAAAGCCTCTCTCTGCTTTCTTCTGAAGCAATTATCTACCTTGCCTCGCAAACAGTAACATTACAGATTTTTTTTAAAAAAAAGTAGTCCTAAGAAGCTAACGAAATTAACAAGAAAAAAGGTGAGGATTTTGGTCTGTTTGGGGCTTTACTGAGGTTTAAGTTTTTTGGGAGGTTTTTTGCATAAGGTGTTGGGGGCATTTTGTTCAGTTGGGAAGGTGGTCGGTTTTTTAATAGTTGGCTATTGGGTTGGTTTTTTGTTTGGTTTTTTTTGTTGTTTTTTGTTGAGGAGCTCTCTTAATTCAGCATCTCACAAGTAATTGCAAGAAAAATATCCAATTTAAATGTTCCTGTCATAAGCAATACTGACACAGTTCATGTTCTATTTTTTTGTGTGCTTATTACTGTCCTCTGGCAAGTGAATACGATCTCAGAGATATTTGCAATGTTACTAAATAAAAGCATTACACAGAGCAGAGAACATGTCAGACATTACATGCATTTACACACATAAAGTGGCAGAGATGTGCATTTCTTCTAGAATATGTTTGAACTCTGTTGCAGTAAGCAGCAGGCATCATTTTTAGAAATAAACAAAAGCTTTTCATTACTCCAAAACTCGGTCATCTTCATTAAACCACCATCTCTTCATAAAAGCCTTGGCTTCATTTAGTATTCAGGAAGATGAAAGAGCAGCTACCCTCCTTACGGATTACTCCTCTATTACAACAGAATGTTTTGCACGTCAAAAGCAAACATTAAAGGATTAAATGATATTGTCATTTCTGCTCTTGTTTACTTGCAGTGGACAGGGAGTAGAATCGCAAAGAAACAATCAGTGATTATTTTAAGCTGTGTTCTTTTGCAAAGATTATGACTCATGGAGTTGGTGCATAAAGAAACTGGAACGGGATAGGTGTCGCACTGAAATCCAAACACCACAATATAACAAATGTTTGTCCTACAAGCAAAGCTGTCCGGTTTAATCATTTCACAGAGTAGCCACAAGAGCTCCTGCGATAACACCAAGACAATAGTATCCTGCATTCAAATAAACAAAAAATACAAATACCAACAGTGAATCCCGTTCTCCTACAGAAGATTAAAACTACGTTAGGATTTTCTGAAGTGTATTTACCTCCACAGTATCCGACTAATACTAGTACAACATGGGAAAATTCAAGAGATACCCGATTACAAGACATCCCTAAAGTATTCAAAATCAAATGACTTCATCATGGATTTATCTGTATCTTTAAGGCTTCAAACAGAACTAGAGAAACCAAGCTCACAAAGCAATGTTATTTTAAATTAAACTCTACATTTTTCTCACACATTATAGGCTAACAGGTACAAATCACACTCACGTTTACGTTTTACTACATCTTCTTCTGTCTGGTTCCCTTCTTATCACCTAAATCAAGTTAAAAAAAAAAAAAAAAGAAACAAAACCAAACCACACACACCAAAAACCAAAACCAGTTTATTTTGGACTTCTAGATAGATGTTAAAAAAGTGCAGATACTACATACAAAAACCAGCAATGTGCATTCTAGTTTTATTTCAGGTACAATTTGGAACCACACAAATACACTAAATATTTAGTCTGGAAAACCTGAACATGGAAGAAGACAGGACTATAAATCAATTCACTCCCCAAAGACAATGATACTGAAACTAGCAATATATTTAGATCATACTCTTAGCAGAATTAATAGAGACACCAGGCCAAGTTCTTGCTTACAATGAATTACTGGTTTAAGCTCAACTTCATTTAACACACAGAACATATGCAATCATGGTCTGATATTTGTTGGTATTTTACCTGCAAAACATATACAATTAGGAATGACCAAATTTGGATTGTTTTCCTAGTTATGCTTCTCTAACAATTCGTTCTGCCTATTGATATTTTAAAAGAGAAAAAATATGCTGTCTAAAACGTGATTTTCACAAATCATTTCACAAAATACAATTTTCACAAACAAAACTCTAACCCAGCCTAACTTAAGTTTCTCTGTATTACCAGAGAACACAGCAGTACAGAGCTCTTTCAGAGACGAGACACAAACCAAACATTTCCTGTAGTTTTGTCCATGCAAAGGAAAGCAAAACAGCAAAGGCAAGTGGTTCAACTTATTACTGGAACTCCATGTAACTAACAAGCTGATAAAGCCATGGAGATACCACCGCTTCTGTGGCTACAGCTGGTACAGAAAAAATAAAATCTGCAGTACCAAAAAGCAGACTTCAAAAGCATAACAAATACCTTCCATGCCCACAGAAAAACCTGGAACAACACAATATAAGCAACCCCTGTAGAAGATCTGGTGCAAGAAATCAGGAAGAAAGCAGGTCAACTGCAATAAACTAAATTTACTGCAGGGAAAACAATTAATTCAAAGTTGTCAGCTGAATGTAAAAAAAAAATTATAAAAAAAATCTGCCTATTTTCCACTTAACAATAAAGAGAAACTGTAATACCAGAAATGTACACTTTTTACTGTCTTCTTTAAATGCAATTCTATAGCATGAGCTGGTTTTTAAGTTTCCCGTAGCACAAATATGGAAGTGTATAATTCTCCTGTCCACGACAAACCTTACTTAATGTTATGCTAAGGTTTTGTTGGCATTTGTAGGAAGTATTACCCTACTAAACAGGGCTGTAAACTCTTAAATCTCTTCTTCTTCCAGCCCTCAGTCCAAGTACTACTTCAGAACACCAGCAACAATTATTTTGATGTGATCAAGAAAGATTTGTCCACGTTACATCGGCAAGAACATGAAGTTTATTTAATTTTAAGCAATGTCAGCGCCTTCTTTAGAAAAAAAAAAAAAGAAAAATTCTCAACCCTAGCATACAAGAAGAATCCAACAAAGTCCTAAAGAATGATTTGGTACATTTTAGCCTGATTATCCTCTGAAGACAGTGAGATATTATTTAATATAACAAAAGCTAGTCTTTCTGATCATTCTTGGTATTCAGTTAACATCTTCACCAAAAAAGTATGTCCTTTATGTTTTAGAATGTTGTGTTTACAAACACAGCTTTGTTCCACAACTGAAAAAACAAGGCATCCATTCAAGGCATTAAAAAACATTATCATTAGCTCATCTTCGAGTCATAATACTAAAAAGAAAAATAAAAAAATATCCCTTTGCCCCTACAACCACTAGTAAATAATGGATTGCAGTAACTAAAAAGCCCACAATTACTTCGAAATCATCAGGTTGAGTATACAATAGAACTAGAGGACCTTCTAGACTTCCATATTAATAAAAAAAGTAACAGAGTGAAGGGTGGCCATCACTACCTAAGACAGAAAAAACCCTACAAAGTAATAAAAAAATATAGATATTTAAGATACATTTCCTGTCTTTAGAATTATAATTGTGTGCTGAAATAATACTTTCCCCTTTTTCTTACAGTGCTTAGTAACCAAACAAGTGATTAAGATGTACCTAAAATCTCAAAGTAATTATGAGTATTCAGTAACAATCTTCAACAAATTATTCACATACAGAAGAAAACAGTGCCTTTTCATATTTCTTTATTTACTACTTAAACTTAGTGACTTCCTCACAGGAAAGCACACAAAACTAATTTAAGTGTTGCTATATTCTTCTGAAGAAGTACTAACACATTAAATTAGACAATGCTTCTGAAAAAAAGCTTTTTTGAGAACATGCTTTAGTCAATGAAGCCATTTATTGAACTTGGTTTTTCAAATACGATAAACTAATATTTATTTTTAAGGGAATTTAAGACAGAAAACGTAAATATTATATCACATAAATCACATCTAATTCTGTAAGTAATTTCAGAAATATTACAAAGCTTCTAGAAATGCTCAATGCTATTCCCCAAAAACATCATCCCTCAACATCAGAGTATCAAAAAAAGGAACTGCACCTCTGCAGTCAAGAAAAGTCAGTGCAAGGAAATCTAGTAAATTATTTGAGTTCATGCACATCTTTCCATTTTTAAATTAGTCTCCACAAATTCCACTTTTATTGGTATGGTTCTATATTAGTGCTTTAAATATTCTCTGTTCATAAATACACATGATTTTCAACCATGAAAACTGCACCATACCTTTAGCAACTTAAAGAAAATACAGTTTACTAAGTTTATAGCACAGTATACAGTAAATCAACAGAAATTCATATAACAGTATCTACAAACTGAACTATAGATAAATTATCTGAGACAAAACAGCTGTTATACCCACTTGACAGCAAACTGACTAAGGGGTTAAGTCCTCTATATGTGACAGCTGGAAAGAAATAGGGGGAAGGGGAACTTTGACATGCATGTATGAATGACAAGTTTTAACATGAAATTCCCTTGCCAAAGACCAAAAAAGAGACCACAAACAAATAAAATCAAATAATCCCAAACCTTAGCACAAGCTCCAGACCTAATAGAAGTTCTATGGTAATTAAGGACTGAGTACAACCTCAGCTGCCACTAAAAGACACACAAATACCCAAGAACCTCATTTATACCTGTCTTTAAAAAAAATTCCTCAGATAACATATAATTTCTCCGCAGCCTCTCTTCAAGATTCTTCCTCCATTTTACTCCAACCTTTAGTCCTTGTGTTGACATTCGTATCAACACTTCTCTCTGCATAAACCCCAAAATACAGCAACAGGCAATTTCAAATCATATTCCTTCCTTCTCACATGCCATTAAGACCCCTCTCCAAAGCATCTGGACATTCCTCATCACTTACAGTAGATCAGAAAAACTTGACAGATCAAAGAGCTACTCGCTGGGGTCAAGGGCGATGGTGGGAGGTGCTCCATCCCGGGCAGTTCCACATCAAGGACATGGCACTACTGCAACCTCAACCAGACCTTCTAAAGCCACACAGAAACAACATGGCAAAGATTTTCCTTGGTTGTGAGACAGTAATGTTTTATATGGGGATTGGAGGTTAGATGCTGTGCTTGTAAACACATCGCGGCTCTCATCCAGGGAAAATTAACTGCTGGAAACACAAGCTTACCTTTTTGAAAGAATGTTTACTCTGCATGCCAATACAGCTTAAGTTAGTTTCCTTTGTTAACAGTGGCAAGTGTATCTCTGAACTGAAGTCATGCCAAGCACTACTAAAAATCCTAAAATTAGTTATCTGGAATACAGCAAGGAATTTCTGACCAGTTCGCATGAAGTTCATACCATCACCTAAGCGATAACAGCCATTTCAAAAGTATAGCCAACAGCAACAAAAAATGGACAAACACCTACTTATCTGCTCATCAAGCTGGATTCAGAACACCTACCTGTTCCAGGAACAATGCCTTTTTAACTTTTTTTCCAAACACAAAACTCTCAATATCCACAATGTGAGCACAAGCACATTGAGAGCGACTGTCTGCTTTTAAGTTGGATTATCGGTTCCCACCATGTGTCCAACATTTTCTCCCCCACCTTTCTAAAACAGATATATGGAAGCAGTTACTCAGCCCTTTTATGTGCTGTACTTTTCAAGACTGTTCATGGAGCAAGTGTCTGATAATTTACCTTTCAGAGACAAGGGAAGAGGAAAAGGGACAGCAATAGTAAGACAGAGGCTGCCAACAGGTGATGTGCAGGCACATATTTACTAGCACTTTATCACCCTTTTAGGTTTCTAAATGCAATAGGTGAAGGAGTCAGACTGAAATCTTCACCTCACTTGTGTTTGGCCCACTTGAAGGGTAATCCATGGGTCTCCCCTACAAAAAAATAAAGAGGAAAGAAGCTACAGCCCTTTATGCTTTCCAGTACAAGGCTTCTACAACTCTACACATGATCTGTAGAAGACGACAGAATCTACCAACCGTCAGACCCAAGATGAAATACCAGGTTACCAGGTCTGCTGGTTCACTTGTAATGGAGCAAGGAACAAAATTAAATATAAAAATAATAGAAGCACCACACAGCTGCATGACCTAATGTTTATTACAACAGGCCACCCTAGATTTCTGGCATTTATCACACAAAAAGCTCATCTTCTGAACAGCAAACTAAAACACACAGGATCGCAACATATTTTGGATGACAAACTAGAAATGCATACCAAATTCCTGAAACACAAGCCTTCCACATTTTTTTGTTTTGAAGAGTCTGTCATGACCTAACATACTGTAAGGACCTGACTGTACGACTGACTACATGAGACCTCTCATCAACTCCTTCACTCAGGGATTAAGAGCAGGCACTAGGAATTTCCTACACCTCAACAGAAGACTGCACCAGAAACACATGTAGAACGGTATCACAGAATTGATTCTTCTTCAGAATCAGAGTTCTCACAGAGAGAAAGAAAGAAAGAAAAAATACTGTCTTTTGAAAGCTATGGGGAACTGATTTGCATACATAAGTCTCATCTTTCTGCAGTTTTCTCCAAGGCTGTGATTTGGCTGTCAGAGTTAAGAGTGCCTTTTCTCTTCAACCCTTGCAGTGGATTAATGAATGCAGCCTTTAAAACACTGCCCACCCAGGTAACTCTGCAAAGACTTTTTTTGTCAGGTTTGTTTGTTTTACAAGGAACTGCTGATGAAAAAGTTAAAAGGAAACAAGAGTTTACAGGACTGACAGACAGCAACCAAGTCAAATTGTGCTAACTTTGGAAACACTGGTAACTTAATAGACCTGCTAAAGAATGCCATTGTGTCCAGTCTCAAGACACATGGCCTCAATTTAGGGACACTCAGGTTAATGGCAGGCTATCAACTTAAATGATCTTTGCATGAAGCCACTCATTAGAGACCTATTCCAATCCTTCCTTACAAACTCAATACATTAGTAAAGAGAAGTAGAAAGGGCAGTCTCATAAATTTGCATAAAAAGGGACCAAACTGATACAAATGGGTATCTAGACAGATACATTCAGATGGTTTTTTGCATGAAGGTCTAGTATGAGGAATGTCTGGGTACACAACGTTGTGCACAAAGCTGCGCACAAACAAATATGTGTACAGCAATTGAAGATAGCAGGCTTTAATGACATACTCTCGGCTGTTTTATTCTTTAACATCTGAGGAGTTATCTGCAACAGAAAATTTTTAAAAAGGTTTTATTTTAGAGTATCACACCTGAGATTAAAAAGTTTGAACTTGAAATTGAGATCGCATTGAGAACTACAGGAAAATTTAACTATTACTGCCTATGGCAGGTGTCTGAATATTTTGACTGAATTTTAATGGAGTTGCTGTAATAAATAAAGGGTATTGGCGATATCAGTCACCATCCAGGTTTGCACTGCCATACATTTTGTGGTTTTGACAAAAGCAAAACAAAACAAAATTCCACTGTAAATCATAAACACTGCTGTTAACCATAGCATGAACACAGAAAATCTTAAATCAAATCTGCAAAAAAAGCCTGATAGAGCGTATCACTGACCTTTACCTTCTCCTATGATTTCTAAGACAGAAATGGCATTATCTTCATAAGTTTTGAAAGTGAAAAGAAACAAGAGGTAATTACAACAGGTACAAGACAAGGTATAATTTTGTGGCTTAACTCCCTGACTGACATCTCAGGTTACTTTTCCAATCTGTTTATTTTCACCAACAGTCTGACCAGGTTATCTGACTTTATCAGCAGCTTACACAACTGACCGTCATAAGATACTATGATGTATCAGATTGGTTCACTTATTTCGTCTGTAGCTTTGATTCATAACTGATTGACCTGTAGACAGCACGCCCGCCCAAAAGCAGACTCTAGCTGTCTTTTGATCAAAACACAATGTTAACATGTAAACCCATGACAAAATTTTCTTACGAATTATAGATATCAATCATATTAGCTATTTTATTTATGCAATCCAATTAGACGTATTTTTACAACATAATGAACAGAATACTGCAGATATATACCAGATCAAAATTAGTAACATACACCCTGGTATCCCCAACACTTCACAAAGCCACACCTGAAAAACAAACTTAACCATTCATGAACAGCAACTAATTTATCCTTTTAAACTAGGAGACAGTAAGGAAAACGCATCACATGCATTCCAGCCTTCAAAATCAGACTTCCCAGAAACAAGCAGTCTTAAGAACCATTGCAAACAAGCAACTGATCTTCACCTGTTTAATGGGGACTATTAGGCTGCATCTCAAATCACTGATCAGTTGAAGGAGTGCAGGTAAGGTGTTTTCAGATTTGCTTATTTCAAGTTCAAATTAGAAAAAGGGGACTGTGTAATAACAAACAATGAACACATGCTTTTTCCAACAAAGGAAAATACTTTCCTTGGACAAGCGGTTATAATTTTCAACTGATAGAGGGAAGATTAAGATTAGACTTTAATTAAGAGAAAATTCTTTACTGTGAGTGTGATGAGGTGCTGGCACAGGTTGCCCAGAAAAGCTGTGGCTGCCCCATCTCTGACAATGCTGAAGGCCAGGCTGGACAGGGCTTGGAACAACCTGCTCTGGTGGTAGGTGCCTGCGCCCATGGCAGGTGGTTAGAACTAGATGAGCTTTAAGGTCCCTTCCAACCCAACCCATTCTGTGATTCTGTGTTTGTGAAGGCATTAGAAAAATAAATAAAACAACCAAATTTAACTGGACAGATTCTGAATCAAGCTGCATTTCTGCAACTGCCATCAAAATCACAGAAAGTCTCCATAAGAGGCAGCATCATTCTGTATTAAAATAAAATTAAAGAAGTGCTTTCTAAGAATCTGTGCACATTGTGCCTTTCGGTACTAGACAGCTCCAAGAAATAAATAAATACCTCCCCTCCTCAAACTTCTCTTAAAAAGTGACCTCCAGCAGTTAAAAGGAAAAGACAAATAAGTAAAAAAAGAAGTTTAAAAAAAAAGAAAGAAATGACACATTGCTGGTCCTGGAAGTTACAGAACACTTGAAATTAAAGCAGTATCACAATTAAATCAGACTGCTAGAACTTAAATGCCTATACATTGTCAATGATCTTAACATAGCTTTCTATAACACTTAATACTGACACAGAAAACAACTGATGCAGAAGTTTGTCACCTCTCACTCCTGCAGAGTAATCCTCCTAGGTCAAGACTTCAATCATAACACCACAAGAATTGGGGCATATAATCCCACTAACCAGCAAATCTCTGCAACTAGAAATATTCTGAATTAAAACCCACAACCATTATCTTTTCCAAGGGGAATTCAACTAAGCTTGTAGCTCATCTGACAGCTGCAGTGTGTTGCTCATGATTGGTATCTATGTGCTGATATACCATATTGGTAAAGAAATTTCCATGAGTCAATAACACTTATTTCTCCCAAAATACTAAGTATTCTGACATTCTCTCTTCTTCTGAGTCGTCCAAGCAAAGAAGGGAAACATAACCTACAAACAGGGCCAGCCACACCACCTGAGACTGACTTAAGAGCTAAACTCAAAATTAAGTCTTGATTATTCAACAGAAAAATATTCTACTCATTCAGGAAAAGCAAGCGGAAAGGGGGATGAGATGCTTAGGTTGTGATTCCCACAGTAAGTTTTAGCTGCCTGAATGTCTTCTAAAACAAGCTTTTGAGAAACAAATACCTTGAATACACGTATTAAAAAAAAAAAATTAACTACATCATATACAGATTTGCTGTCTTATTACTGCAAATAATTTCAATTTGACATACTTTCAAAAAGCAAGACAAAACCACTTACATGGTTTAGGAGAGAAAAAGTAAAATGTTTCTTCAAGCATGTTACAATTACAACATTTGCGACCTATTTTCATTAAATTAAACATTGAAGATAACCTCTGAAGTTTTTGCAAATATATACAATTCAGAAGTTTTCAGATACTTTTGAAAACAAAAATTCTGAAGTGTCACTAAGATGCGAGGTGTTTCATACGGACTCTCAAAGTAACACCTCTGACACTGTAACAGGCAAACAGGCGACGTTGTTGCTCGACTGCCAGCAATTACTTCACTCCTCTACTGGCATTCTAAAATTTATTTTCATTAATTAAATCACACGCGTCACTTTGTCGTAGTCATAAAAACAAAAATAATCACTTCACTGTATTCACAGGAAATAAGCACACATGAAAAAGAAAACACATTATCAAAACGTTACTTCATTTCTCTTCTGTAAGTGCTAGTAAATCCAAAAATGATATCAAAAACTGCACTTATTTCCTATTAGAGGCTTCACTTAAGTCTCTAAAAGGAGCCATTACGTGGACCTCATGAGAAGACACTCAAGCCATAACATACATGCAACATGTAAATACAGTTACTTGTTTTCAGGATGCAATGCTCAACAGTCAACATGAGAGAATTTGTCACGACTTGGAGAACTACACAGCGCTAGGGAATTGTATTAGCCTTCTGTTTTCCCTCAGAACTGCATTTTAAAATATATCCTTCAAGTGGAGAGTATTTCATTATTTGCCATTTTACTTGTGGTTTCTGTTTTCATGCAGGGGATAGGAAATACTTCAATTGAACAGGTAGACTTGATTTTATCAAACAAACAAAACCAAAGCAGCCCTTCATTTTTAATATTACGGGTAAACAGACAACTTGCATGTCAGCATGATTAGAGACATTTAACACTTCACTGTAGTGGGACAAGTACTCTAAGGCATATAGAGGGAAACTGTGGTTAACAAAACGAGTTAGACGAAAACAGCATATCCCTAATTAATCTGAGGATTTTCAGTGAGTACGTATAAATGAAAGATTACTATACTTGAAGCACGAAAAGACCAAGCTAAAGCACCAAGACCTAGTTACATGAACTTTTTGTATCTATCGGGTGCATCCTACCTGATCCACTGAACTGGCTGCTTCCTAGTGTAGTTGGTCTGGTTTTCCCACTATTAACAGGTGGGGAAAACATCTGCAAAACAAGAGAAAAGATGTGTTTAAACAGCCTTTGAAACTCAGTTCTAAATTATTAATGTCAACTTAAAAAAAAGTTAATAGGAAACAATTCATTTTTCTGTTAGACAATTAAGAGAATACAAGATGCATGCTTAGACCCTTAAGCCAATAAGCTAAAGTACTCCCTACAATTTATTGATACCATTAACATCTTTTTAAACAACTTTAAGAAACTTTAAAAAAATTAAGAGGACACCTACTACTACTATGGAAGTTTCAAACAGTTACTATAGATCTTAAATTTTGCTACTCAAAATATTTATCTTACAGACATGTGAGTCTAATGTCACTGGATACAGCCAGCTGTTGAGAGACAGTAGCTTCCTATTATGTTTATAAGTCAAGCACCCTTCCGAAATCCGTTAGAACTATCACACTGAAAATACCTAAAATTTTCTAAGCTCAAGCAATCAATGAATAACCTCTGTTATTTAGGGGTATTACACTTACTTTTGGTCAAAAAAAAAAAAAAAAACAAAACCAAAACCAAACTAAAGTACCCATGCCACACACCAGCTTAACGAATGTTAATTATTAGATTATGCCATCACTGGGTCAGCCTGAATTTAACCAGTTAAACCAATTAACCCAGCTGGTATTACAGTATTAAATCTGGAAGTCTAGACATTACATCAAAGTTCAGGTGTCCAACTTAGCTGAGCCGGACCCAGCCAAGCCCTGCGCGCTGCTGCCCCTACTCCTCAGCTCCCGTTACCACGCAGAAGCCACGGAAGACCTCGCAGAATATCCTACCGCGCTGAAGTCCAGCAAGTCGCTCAGCTCCTTGTCAGTTCCTATCGCGGCCATCCTCTGCTGCTGGGAATTCATCTTCTTCCACTCACTTCCTAGGGCACAGGGAGAGAGGCGCGGGCAGCGCTGCACCTCGGGGCTGCTGCCGCCCCCCGCTGCCGGGACACCTGCCGCAGCGTGGACGGCCCGCCAGGAAGCCCCGGGGAGCCTGGCTGCACCGGGCGGCCCGGCGAGACGCGCGGCCGCTCCCCGCACCAGCCAACTCTCCTTAACTTTACTCGGAGCCCCTCGTCTCCCCCATCCCACTTCTCCCCACCTCCAGCGAGGAGCAGTAACGCCGCGGAGGGGCCACGGCCACGAATGAGGCTCTCCCCAGGCAAGCGAAAGCGAGCGACCGGCCGCGGCGCGGCGGCTCCCGGGGAACGCGGGCGGATGCAGTGACTCGCTGCCTGCTCAACAATGGGGCTGACAACCGGGGCCTCCCCGCTGCCCGGCACCGCCGCCGGCCGCCCCCCTACCCCCCCCCCCCGCCCCGCCGTGCGGGCTCTGCCGCTCCCCGCGCGGAAC
>JBCJKH010054188.1:23619-34303 GCA_039877255.1 Loriculus beryllinus
AGGAAACTGAGCCAGTGCTTTTCCATGCTGTACCATCTGCGCTTGCTGGAGACCAGCTTGGTTACTGGCATCCCACGTATACATCAATAGGAGACAAAACCATTAAGAAACCAGCAGAGATCACTTTAAAATGCAAACAAAGCAGAATAGTGAGACACTTCAGGCCACATCCTGAACTGCTGTAAATCAGTGAAACTCTGTGTATTTCAAGCAAACTATGCCAATTTGCTCCAGCTGAGGGTTCAGTTCTTCATCATTAACTCCTCCAGCATTAGACAGCCAGGTTTCAGAGGCTTTGAATGACTTGCTGCTTTGAGTTTACAGCTGTTCCAGCAAGGCCTTTGGTTTATCCCCTTAATTTGTCATTAGCAAGTGTAAACGAGAAGAACAGACCAAAAATGACTGGGAAAAAAAGAAATCCAAACAGATGCACTCACTTTTTGAGAGTTTCAGACAGGTAAGAAGCACTGCTAAAGAGGAGACCTATTGGGACTTGTCTCCTAGTTAGGATAAAGATGTTGCTTGAGATTCAAGGCTTAAAGAATCTTGGTTCAGATTAATGAAACAAAAATAAAATAAGCCTCCAACACTTACCCAAGGGTCTTCTTCCTCATTAAAAGAATATTTCACTCTTTATTTCAATGTTTTCCAATCATTCTGATTCCACCTGGAGTGCAGATGTCCTGAAATACCAACGTCGAAGAGGAATGATAAGCAAAGAGAAAATTACAACAATATTAGGAAGAAAACCTGCTCTCCTGATATTACCCATTCGTTTTGGCAGATTAATAGGGACTGTACAGTTTGAAAAGCTTCAGGTACTCACATGGAGGAAGCGTTGAGTCTTCACCTGACCACAGCCTCTGCATCAGTTCAATCACAGCTTGCAGTCATTACCTTGTCTGAGCCTGAAGTACATCCTGCCTTCATTCTGGGGTATCCATGCACCCAAATGTGACATCCACATGGACAAACTATTGTGAGAGTGAAAGAACTGTTTTATTCCATTTTTTCAAAGCAAAAATTGAAAGGATGGTTCTTCCCTGCCCCACAAAATAACCTGCCCAAACCTGTCTAATAAATAGCTCAGCTTGTTTCCAGCTTCACTCACCTCATATATCTCAATTTTTTGCCCTTCAAACTGATTTTCCACATTAGGGAGATGGATGGAGACTCACAGAGGTGGTTGGGTGGTTGACAGGGTTTTCAAAAGTACGTATGCAAGTCAGAGCAACAAGGAAAGAAATGAGCCCAAAGTTTTGCATTTACGTAAGCTCTCTTGTGAATCACCATAGGCATTATCTGTTTCACCACGTGAAGCTTTTCTGTAAAGCTGACTTGACCATGATCAGGGTCACACTGTGAGAATACAGCGGTTAAGAATTAAGCCCTGAGACACTCAAATCAGAACAAAAACATCTTCAATTGTGCTTTACTGATCTTGTTCCTGATAACAGCACAAATACATGACAAGGTATTCACTGGGTGGAAACCAACTGGATCAATCTTTTGGCTAGCAGCAGCAGACTCAGAAATATACCCCAAAGCTAATGGCATAGGCAGCAGCTTCTCTGTCTTCTTGGAAAGATTATCTTATGCTCTTCCACAGCCTCAGCTGGCAGCTGAGGAATCCTTCACAGGAGTTAATTCTGCCATTTCTGATCCTTGGCCTGTTGTCTCCAATACATAGCTTATAATACCAATAAAATAACATTCCTTTACAGTGCTATAGGGGGGATGGGGCAGTTTTATACATTTGTTTCCATAGAGATTCTTGGAATGTATTTGTGTAGACTTTTGAGGTGCAGGCAGATGACTATGAACATTTATATATTAGCATGCAAGCAAATGCACATATACGCTGTCGCAGGGCTGTGTGCATATTCCTTCTCAGAGGTGTGGTTTCGCAAGTATAGATCAGGGGATCTGTCCTGTCACACTGCCCGTTGATGATGGGTGCTCTGAGTGCTCATCACCTCATCTCACTGATAGAGGCACTGCAATGTGGAGATAGCAGCAGTTCTGCCTGTGGTGCTTCTGAGAATGAGGAGAGCAGCTGGACAGGGTTTACAGCATTAGTAAATGAAATTAACTGGTTCTTCTCCAGGCTGCTTCTTCTCGGGGGTTCCTGTTACAGCATGAGAATGGAAACCTGGCAACTGCTCCTACGACAGCTGAAACAAGAAGGGTGAAAAAGAAACCTGAAGAGACTAAAATCTCCCCCCAAGGCCATCATAAACTGCTCTGCTGATTTGATGGAGGAGATAGACCATGTTTTAGATGGTCAAGACTGGTTCTGAGTGGGGTATTTGGATTGCGAAATGGCAGGACACTTAGTGTCAACATGATGGGACCTCTGTTATGCCAAAACTACAGCCCACAGTGTCTATGAGTCACCTTGAAGTAATCTGGCAAAAGGTCTTTATTTTACTTCTGGTCTTTTAAAAGTCAGTTTGACATTTTAACTTGTACCAAGGTTTTTTTGTTCCTGTGTAGGGCTGAACATTGTGCTTTTATCTTTTAACATGAACCCAAAGAAAGCACTCACTTACCTACAAGTACCTGTTTCTGATTTGGATAATTCAGGGCCAGACAACAGCACTGTTCTTCATGTCCCCTGTGGCATCTGCTTCATGCTATTATTGCACGGGATTAACATAATCATAAAGAATATCTTCCAGGTTGGGAGTTTTGCAGTGATCCTACATTAAAGATACAGCAAATAGAGAGAGCTTGGTATGTGAGACAAGAAATAAGACCAAAACCCAGGATGTTCTTACTGGAGAAACACCCCAAATCTGAGCTGCATTTTCACCAATGTATCCAGATCAGGAAATAATTACCCTGGAAATTTCACTATACCCAGACAAGCTTCCTTTATGGGTTTTCCATATTTCAAGCTGTCAGATAAATTTAAAACATGACATGAGACAGCCTCATCTCATAATATTCTGCTGCTTCTTTCTTTCAGAGGAAGAGGAAGGAAAGTTAGGAACAAGCATGAAACTGTAAATCAGAAATTACTACTAGTAGTAATAATATTCCTGTTAACTATTGTAATATAACTCCATTCGGGAGCCCTGCCAGGGACTTTGGTTTAGGTCCTGCTCAAGGTGAGGAAGCAGGTGGCAAAATCATTTTCCATCTCAACAAATTTCCTTATTCATTGCTTGTAGCACACATCAACGCGGCCCTTTGATCTGGTACATGATACTCTGCTTCCCTGGAGAATCTGGGGCCAGATGCTCTAACACAAAGTAGCTCCATTAAATCTCTATTGCCTTCCACAAATTTAAGTTGGTTGAAGACTTTGCTCTTGAGAGCCATTGGAGTGAACCTGGGAAAAGGTGTCAGTTTTATCAGGTTTTACAACAAAAAGCCCAAATAAGTGTGGAAATAGCAATGAGCTTTCCCCATGAGACAGCCCTTTAGACAGCAGAGAAAAAAAGGGGGAAGTGTTAAAGCTCACAAAGGTTTGAACACTTGGTGTGGGGGGTAATCAACAGGTTAATCCAAAGGGGAAGAAGCAGTGCTTCTTACCTCATGCTTGACACCGCTGGACTCAATCTCTGTGCAATACCAGCGCCAGCATTACTGGCCTCCCCAGGAGATGGAGCTGCAAGGAGACAAAGGTACAAGGGAGAAAGGACAGAGTGGTTTCCCCTCCCAAAGTGTACGGATCTCAGTTCACGATGTCCCCTATCCCCACAGCCACCAGAACAGACAGTCAAGCACTGGCAGCCATGACTTGCAGTTGAGCATCGCAGGGAGGGACATTGTTTCTCAGGCAACTGGAAGGATTCCTTACCATGATCTCTCATCATCTGCTCTCCAGCTATATTCCCCCTCTCCTGCTTTGCTCATTACTTCTTCAGATCTGCAGTCTGTAAGGATACATTTGACTTGGTTTGCCTATAGTCTTTCCCAAGGGTTGTTCAGATGTGGAGCCTATTGGTATAAGGGGAGGTAGGTTGTACACTCATATATGCAACAGTCTGTCTGTGCCTCCAAAGCAATACACCCTGAACAGACTGTGGAGTGCTGCCCGTGTTTCTCTGCATGCTCACATTTCAGTATTCCCAGTTTTATACAGGCAATTAGGCAGTTTATATCCATAGGTTTGTGCAGCTCACTTTAATTTGCATATCACAAATACTTCAACTCTTCTGTGTTCATGGAGATATATCTTTTCTTACATTTGCATTAGCACGAAGGAGCTTTGTCTTAAAAGCCAGTCTACTTAGGAGAATATATGTTAACTTGCTGGCTGAACAGTCAGACAGCACAGGGTGTGTTTGGTCACATATACATAATTTCACACAGCCTGTGTTTGATTGCTTATATATACATACTGTCACTGCGTGCACTTTACTGCATTGCCTGGGATGTTCGTATTTAAACCCATCTGTATGGATTACATCTGTGCATTTAGCAGTTTTCCAAGTGCAGATAGGGCTGAAATGGCTTAAATCCAGATCTTCAGATTTCCTCCACCAATCCAAGCACACCTTCGTAGATACCCTTCAAATGAGCATGTAGCTCAATCCTTTCCCTGCAGAGCTTAAGTTTTGCCATTGTATTTTCTATCCATCACGGGGACATTGTCGAGAGTAAGGCTGTGTCTGTGCACATATGTTGGTCATGGCGAAGGATGGGAAGTGTGGATGCAGCCACTTAGGCAATGCCTGTTGCCTTCCTCAGCTGCCGTTAGCACTAGCAGAGACATGGTGATGAGCAGCATCATGCTCCAGCAGCCTTCCTTGGGGTCCAGCAGGATCCAGGCGTGGGGAGGGAGTGTACAAAGCCATCTCATGTGCACTGCTGTATGCTCACCCGTGTGCGTGTGAATGCACTTCCCTCTAGTGGGCAAAAGCACTCCAGAGTTTGGGATTTTCCTGCAGCTGCGGAATGTTTTCTTTATCTCAGGTGGCAAAGTCTCATGTTTTTAACACTGGAGGTCATAGGTTAGATCCCAGAAGAGGACATCAGAGCCTTTGTGGTGTGTGTCTGAGCTCTGACTGGGTTTCATCGGCATCAAGGCACATGTGAGCCTTCGACACATGTAGTCAGTTGTGTCTCTATGTGTAGTCCTGAGGTGCCAGATCAGAGCCCTCACTAGATGGCCTCAGGTGAGGTGGACGTTTCTGTCACAACCTGCTGGGCTGTCAGCCTCCACACATTGCTGGCTGCTGGAACCTGGACAAGGCAGAAATCTCATCCCCTCAAATCAGCTCAAGAAGTGAATTCTTGCAATGCTGTTTTGATGGAGAATTCCAGGATATTTTTGATTTAGAAAGATCAAAACAAGCTTATTGAAAAATTCCATTTTGTAATGTCAAAATTTTTCATTTGGAGAATGTCAAAACACTGCAAGCTAAATGTTTAATCAAGTGGCATGTATGTGCAGAATGTTGCTATTATTTCCATTCAACTTCAGGTTTTTTCTTTTCCTAATATTTTCCTTAAACTGAAGCAAACTCAAATAAGAGGGCAAAAATGTCAAATCAAAAGGTTTTCTTTTGATTGCTAATTGTTTCAGTGTTTCTCTACTGTAAGTAGCTCTGTGCTTGAAAATAAGCTCTTTTAAATCAAACTGTCCTCTCCAAAGATATTTTTAAACCATCAGACGCTCCATATGATTCCATTGCTCTGTTCTTCACAGCTAGTTCTATAGGTTGCACCTATATCTGTTTTGGATTAAAATCTCATGTTTCTTGGCTTACAAAATACTCGGTTTGATAGGCTATCATGTTTGGAAGATTTAATCAGGAGGCTATAACAGGCCTCCTTCACTTAGTTCCTCTGCTGTTTCAGATGGAGGGAGGTGGGAGTAATGAATGCTGATTGAGCCTGGGCTGGGAATGAATCTAGGAAAAAAGAGGAGAAAAAAGCCCCATCACTCTTGTGTGATTCAATTACCTCTGAGAACTTTTATTCTCTTGGGGATTTATTCATACGTTCATGATTAATTCAATTTGCAAGGCAATGTAAGGGACAGAGATGGTCCCTGTGTGATGCTGCTGTGACTTGAGGACACAGCGATGGAAGGGAGCCAGGCGGCTGGAAGGAGTGGGTGAAAGTCCTTCTAGTCAAGGTGACACCAAGGATTCAGGAGGAGGGAAAGGACAGGAGAGGCTCCATGGAGCCAGGGCATGAGGAGTGAGGAAGTGGTGACAAGCAGAGAAGTGTTGGTGAAGTGGGAGCAGAGGTGACCAGCTGCAGAAGCAGCAGGAAGGAGAGAAATCCAGGGGATGTAACTGCAAGGGATGCTGCCATGTGCAGATGCTTATTTTAATCTCCAAAATGCAAAGCCTGGTCAAAATATTGTCAGATTTGTGTCAAATTTTATTACAAATCAAAACATAATCCTGGCCTGGAGAAGAAGAGATGAGCAGAGAGACAGGTTCTAATACCTTAATTTACAAACAAGACAGTTTTCAGGGTTTTTTTCTTTTAAATCTGTATTTTTAGGAAAGCTGAATGATGGATGTGAGGCTCTTCCCCTGCTATTCATTCAAATTTAAACAGAGAGAGATGGGATTTTTTTTCCCCTTGAAATGTTCTTCTTTTTGCTAAATAACATTCTGTGGGATTTCTAAAGCATTTTTACTTGTGTTAATAATTAATTCTTTATCATCACAAATTTAAACTGCCAACCCTCTTTAATTATAACCCCAGATTTCCTCTTTTACTACATCAGTTGCAGAAGGGTTTCTCATCACAACCACTGTCCAAACATAATCACTGGGAAATAAAATCCTCCATCCCCCTTGGTTAGAACACGAAGAGCTTATTCTCTGAAATCTGAACATTTGTTTTTGTTATACATCAAAATGCAAATGGATCAAAACCCCAGATCAAAACTGTCAAAATATTATTGGGAAGCATCACCATGCTTGGTTTATATGAACATCTTTAATTCCGACAACGTTGAGTAATGTAATGAAAAGTGAACATAGCAGAAAACATGGAGTAATATTTGCTCTTTGTTTCAATACATGCCATGTGTTTGAAGAGTATGACTTCAACAATGTCATCAAAATGAACACTTTTACCACAGCCAAAAGAGAAAAGAAGTCCCTCTTGAACAAAATGAAAAGCAAAACTATGTTATTGTATTCTCTTCTGCTGAAAATGTGATGGAAATTGAAGCATTATAGACCAAACGTATTCTCCTAACCCTCAACTAATCTTGCTGGAGGTTATGCACAGGGGAGAGGGAAGTAGGTTAGGGTGATGGAGCAGCAGACAGCATGATCCAGCAGAGAAGGAAGTTGAACTTTGTGCTTGGCTTATTATTTCTTGGCAGCTTGCATGATTGCAATAGACGTTCAAAGACAGAAATGACGATGCGTTGTCTAACCACTTCTGAGGATCCTGCTGCTAGGAGTAATGGGACTCCAAGGGGTGAAGATCTTCCTCTTTATATCTAAACTGAACTTTCTCTGTTTCAGTTTGAACTCATCACCGCTTGTCCTATCACTACAGTCCCTGACAAAGAGTCCTCCTCCAGCATTCTTGTAGGCCCCCTTCAGATATTGGAAGGCTTCTACAAGGTCTCCATGGAACCTCCTGTTCTCCAGACAGAGGAGTTTGATATCAGCAAAGCCTTTTCAATTTATATGTTTTCTTTCAAAGGGAGGAAACACCTTGAAAAGGCAAACCCTTTCTTTATTACTGTTCTCCTATTATTATCTTTTTTGTTTTGGTTGTTTTCTCAAGGTTTTTTTTATTAATATTGTTATTATGTGCAAACAGAACTGCCAAGGGAGAACCTGAGCAATTCTCTCACAACTGCAGATGAAAGTAATGGGCTTCTTAAAGACATTATTGACATTATTGAACAGAGGGAGAACCGAGAGTGAGTCAGACACACCCACATATTAAAAGCACAGCTTGTCTGTCCCTTCAGTATTAACCAGATCACCTTCAGCTTAGCCCTTCTCAGGCATCTTCCCTTAGTAGCTTCAGGAATGGAGCAAAGGTCAGACCTACCTGTGTCTCAGGGGAGAAGCAACTCATTTTATCTTGTATCTAGGCAGACCGAAAGTTTTTAGGCCTGAATGTCAAAGTGTCAGCAGTTTTTCTGGAGACCAGAAGAGGTAGAGAGGCTGGACATCACTCACATCCTTTTTTCTTCATCTTCCCAGCTCTTCCTCCATCCTTTCCCAGCTCTGCAAGAGGGAGCTGAAATTTCAGATTCTAAAAATACTGTGGAACTTTCAGTCTCAGAATGATTGTCAAAAAAAAAAAAAAAAAAGAAAAAAACCCAAAATTGCTTTTTTCTCTCTCCAAGGACTTCTGCAGCCCCCACAAACATAGAAAAATTCATAAACTTGTCAGCAGAACTTTTCTGAGTGCGATTTTTCCTAATCTGGAATGATCACATTTTTATTTCATGTGAAGTGGTTTCTGTGAACTCCCTGCTTTGAATACCTGTGTAGTGCCTCAAACAGAAGATTTTAAAGCACTTCAGGAAAGCTAATGAATTGTGCTTGCCGAGAACTATATCAGGAAGCAAAGTGTTATAATCTATATTCTTCAGATAAGGAAACCAAGAACTGGTTTGGTTGAAATGCTTTTTCGAAGCTATGCTTTGAAAGTTTAGCAGGAAGAAGGAATAGATCTAGATGTCCTGGCCATGGTCGAATTGTCTTGCTAATCCAGAATCAGAAGTGCTGGTTCTGGATAGACTTCATATTGTAACATTGTCTGCCCTTAAATTCTTCTGGATTATGCTCTAGCTTTTCCCTTGCTACAAGCTGCTTTTTGTACAGATATCACCATGAACACAACAGTCACAGGCTATAAAAGAAGAAAGCAAACAGAAGACTGCTCTTCTCAGATACGCACTGGAATTCTCAGATGATGTCCTGGCTCTTTAGGACATGGCTCACGGCCCTGAACATTCACAGACTGACTGAAGATTTAAGAAGAGCGGATGTCCAGTGTAGAGCCACCCGCTGACTCCTGCTTATGCTGCAGCTAAAGCCAAACTTGGCTTCCTCCCACACTGCTGCTGGTGCCTGCACTGGGGACGGGGTGACCAGATGGCTCATCCCTACCAGGGACCCTGCGCTGGCAATGCTGGAGCAGCACTTGGCTCGTGGCTGGCAGATGGACATGAAAGCTGGAACTGCAATTAAAGTGCAAATAGGGTGGATAGTTGGGTCGACACAATGGGCTTGATTCATCCTATGGGTAAATCAGCCCAGCTAGAGGTTAGGCTTTATATCCGTTCTATATGAATACGTATTTTATATTTAGGATATATTTGCTGTGTTTTGGTAGCACCAAAACACCACCAGCAGTCATATAGCCTGACCTCCTGATATGGTGAAAAAAGTATTGATAGAAACAATAAACCATGTTTAGTGTGCTTATGTTTTAGTCTAAAAGCAATGCTCAGCAGACATTAAAAAACTCTTCTTTTTATTCACAGAAATGTACCTGTCTTTCCTACCATAGAGAAGTTCTTTCCTTCTGTGTTTATTTTCTAATAACGCTTCATGGTTGAAAAATAACAAAGTGTCAAAAATGAAAATATTTTCAGTAAAGAGTCAGTTTTCCTGACTTTTTTTTACACAAAACAAAAAACATGATTTCTTTTAAGATTGCCAAAATTTCCATTTCCTCACTTTGAAACAAAACCTTAGAGATTTTCCCCTTTCAAATGACTTGTCTGGTACAAACTGAAGTCATCTTTTAGAAAATGCCCAAATCAAAGAATGAGCTTTCAAATTTATTTAAATGATATTTTCCAGAGCTCAGTTTTGTGAATATTCTCACAATTCTGACTTCTCTTTCTGACTGAGGATGAGGTAAAAAACAGAGGTTTCCAAGGCAAGGAAACCATTTTCTCCCTATTCCACTGAAATGCTGCACTTCTTATAATGCAAAGCAACTGATTTATCCTTCATATACAGGACAGGAACAGTCTCCTTGGCCTCCCAGGTTTTGAAAGTCAAATCCAATATTTCTGGAGGTTGGGATGTGCAGCCGAGGGCTGGGCTGTCGCTCCCACGTGAAAACAGTAATAGGAACTCCTGCTGCAATTGTGTTCCTTCAATTAATTCTGTCCCATTAAGCTTAAAAAGCACAATCACACCAAATCTCAGCTCTTCCCCTGGTGGCAGTGCTTAAGGATGCTGCAAGCAATGTCCAAGGAGAGGAGCACTCACTCTGGACATAGGTCCCTCTGAATGAAAATGTCAAGGCTTCCCTGCCTACCAGGACCCAAGCTCATCAGGCAGTGATTGCTTCTTTTCCCAGCAAAGATCTTCCTTCATTAACACTTGCCCTCACTGCAGTTCTTCTGTTCTTTCAGCTTCTTCCTCAGCCGCTGGATGTTTAACCCCTGTCTGCTGGAGGATATTGCATTTTCAGCAAGAGCAGGTTAGAGCAATCAAAAAATGGGGATTTGTTAAGGTGTGGAGATAACCCTGTAATTCAACCTTTGTAATTTGCCTAAACTGGGCAGTGGGATGTTATCAGTGTGCTGCCTGCTCAGCCTTTCCAAATGAACTGGCCATTTATTCCCCAAGTTGAACAGAAAACAATTTACAGAGCCTGCAGCCCGCTATGTGCCTAAAGTGCTCCAGACACAGAATGTCTTAGTCACATCTATGGCTGAGTTAATTTACAATTTATGATCCCGGGAAGGACATTGAGCAGCGCTGTACCC
>JBCJKH010054194.1:0-18259 GCA_039877255.1 Loriculus beryllinus
CTGCCACAGAAACCAGCTCACTGTGCCCAGCCCCACTGCTCCAAAGGTGTAGAATTGAGCAGGCAACAGGGAGACCACAGCAGGGTCTCTCTGATGCACACACAACTCAGGTTTCTTTCTCTCACCATATACGACAATTACACTACTTCAGCCAAGTGCAATCGCGCAGATTGGGAGATAATTTACTATCAATGCCCATAAAAAAAGACGATTTCTTATCATTTATTTTTATAGAACTTTAGGATTATCTACAAGATGAACCTGCATTGTAAGAGGTATCAGCAGCAGCCTTTACTTCTGCTTCACAGCTAGAATTGAATCAACACCAGTTAAACCCTGGAGATGGGTACACTGTCCCTGTCAGCAACACAGATGACAATACACACAGCTAGGATGCGGCACAAAGCCCTGAAGCTCACCAAAGTTGCCGAGGGTGGCCGTGCAGCCCCTGGCCGAGGTGTAGCAGTCATCAATCCCAGCCATCATCAGCAGCTTCTTGGGAACAGGCGCAGACACGATCCCTGTGCCACGGGGAGCCGGGATCAGACGCACCAGGACAGATCCACACCGACCAGTGACCTACACAGACACACCAAGGTCATGGCTCCCAAAACACACACTGATCCCCAAGCCCAGGCTCGGGAGCCCTGCTCACCTTGCAAGGCACGGTGTGAGGTTTGCCGATCTTGTTGCCCCAGTAGCCCCGTCGTACGGGCACGATGGACAGCTTCGCCAGGATGATGGCCCCACGGATAGCAGTGGCAACTTCCTTAGAGCACTTAACACCAAGGCCGACATGGCCGTTGTAGTCCCCGATAGCAACAAAAGCCTGGGATGGAAAGAGGAGTTGTCAAGCTGTGGCTGAGCTGCTCAGACCAGTGGGGTCTCCCAGCAAGGATAACCTGAGCCGCACACTCAGCAGCGAGCACCCACAGCTCACCCAGACACAAATCAAACCCCACGTGCTAAAACCTGCACAACAGAGCTCACGGAGTAAGAAGCCCATCTCCCTGCTCAAGAACTCATCCTTCCAAAGCTGAAGCCAAAGAACTGGGATTCAATTCCATGCTATAGCTTCTACTGGTCGGAAATCCCAGTAATTCCCAAGCACCATTCCCTCAGGACATGACACCCAAGGCTTCTCTCTGTGCCACAGGCCCTGAAAAGCCAAGACTGCTGAACAAGCACAACTTAGTTTTGTGCTGTGACTGCTTTAAGTAACATCTGAACACATTGATGAAGTTTACACAGCAACTTCTTAAGCCACCCAACCTGATCCTCACACCAAAGCCGTCTGTAGATACTACAGAAAATGATACAAGTATTTGAACTGATTTGTGAATTCAATACCAAAAGAGCAGCAGGTAACATACATAACATAAGAAAAAGAAAAGGCCACCTTAAACCTGGTGCGCTGACCAGCACGAGTCTGCTTCTGGACAGGCATGATTTTCAAAACCTCATCCTTCAGAGAAGATCCCAGGAAGAAATCGATGATCTCCGACTCCTGCAAGAGTCAAAGACACGAACCACACAAGGCTCCATCTTCTGAACAACACAGTTTGCAGAGCTCCTACATTCACACTCAACAATAAGCATGGTTTTAAAGGAAATTACTTCAGTATGTTAAGTTTCACAGGCATGAGCTGGCTCCAGCTGCTGAACGGTCCAACACAAGTTAAAGCTTCATTCTTCCATCCCTGAGCAGCACTAACACAGAAGCACTCGAGCAATGTGCTGCTGCCCCACACAAGGCAGAAAACAAACCCCACCGCACTTCACAAGTGCCCACACCAGCCCTCAGCTATTGTCCGTTCATGCCGTTATCCTAAACACATCACTTCAGCATCCCAATGCAAGCACAGCAGCTGCTGCCAGCTCTGTAACTCAGGTGAAAGCTCTCCTGCACGTTACTGCAGTGTCCATGGAAGCTTACCTTGATTGGAAGCGAGAAGAGGTAGATCTCCTCAAGAGACTTGATCTTCATATCCTTGACCAGGCGACCAAGCTTGGTGACAGGAATCCACTAGCAAAGAAATCCACGGAAAGAGGTCACCGGCAGCACCGCAGGGGAACCGGCTCCAGCTTCCAAACAGACACGGCTTCCTCCCACCCCATTCCTGGGTCCCCCCCTCCTCCCACCCCATTCCTGGGTCCCCCCCAGGAACCACTTACTTCCTTATCTTCGGCCTTGCCTCCGCGAGCCCCACGGCCTCTCCCGCGGCCTCGTCCACGGCCGCGCCCGCGGCCCCGCAGCCCGGTCCCGAAGCCGCCGCGGAAGCCCCCTCGGGCCGCTCCCGCACCTCCTGCAGCACCGGCGTCATCCGCCATTTGCTAGACAAAAGAAGGACGCGTCAAGGCGGGACACCGCCATCCGGAGCTCCGGCAGGGCCCGGCGGGTACCCCCTCTCCTCCGGCCGCACGGATGAACCCGGATCCGGTGCAGGCCGCACCAGCGCCATCCCTCCTTGCCGCCATCACTCCCTCACTCACGTGTTCTCAGAGTAGAAGGCCGCACGGCTCCGCCGCCGGGTATTTATAGTCTGAGAGGTCTCGCGAGATCACCGACGGCAGTGCGGGCCCCGCGCGCTGAATGAGGAATACCCCGCGGGGCAGAGCTGTGCTTTGCGCTCATTTATACAGGGTCCGGGGCTCCGAGATCACGTCGTCGCTGCGCGGTGTGTATATATAGGGGAGCGCAGGCGCGGGGCGCTTAGTATGGGGGGAGCTACGGTAGGTGGTTGGTGTGCGTTCTTGTTGGTGTGATGTATTGCTCCGTTTTGTGTTCTTTGAGCTTATAACAGCACCTTTTGGGCCGTGTGTATGGTGTTACCGAGCTGGTGCCGGGTGGGATCTCGGTGAGCGGCGTTGGAAGGCGCATTGAGGGTCGTGTTAGCTTCAGGCGCGGCTGAAAATCACTTGGGTTCTCCTGTGGTCCTTGGTGAGATAACTGTGCCGACAGCAAAGGGAACATAAAGCTTACTGCCTGCAGTGATGTGCGGGGAGTGAAACCCATGTTCCCATAGCCCCTGTGCCGGGATATACCCGATTATACACTGGGTGTTATGGGTGGGGGGTAATGTGCGCTGAGGGAGCCGCTCTCTTCATCGCTGACTTTGTCTCCCTTGGTAGGGGCTGTGCTCTTTCTTCCTGGGTGGATAGTGGTGCCATGTCCTCCTTACGCCTTCGCAAGGGCTCTCCTCACTGCTTATGACAGCCATGCAGAGCCAGCGGTGCTGCAGCGGACGATGATGGAGTATTCACGGCAGAAACACTTTGAAATGGTCCTGTTGTGTATTTCTATGTGCAATAAACGGTGGATTACTTGAAAGCCCGTGTGTTGAGTCTCTGGTTGGTGCTTTTGTTGTAACCGCCCGTTTTTCGCGGTGGTTGGGGCGGGGAAGTCGCTTCCCTATGGGCAGAGCAGGGATGCTCTGCTGGGCTGTTCTGGCCCCGCCGGTGGTGCGGTACCGGCTGTTCACACCCGTTCCCCCGGGGGCTCCCCCGGGCCACATCAGCCATGATGCTGGTGGAGTCCTTCCGCTGCATCACTCTCATGCGCCGGAAACGGTGCCCTTCTCCCGTAGCAACCGGGAGCACCGGAAGCGGCCCGCATGCGGTGTTGGACATGGAGGAGACGGCCGCCAGCACCCTGCGCTTCAAGAGCAAGTGAGGAGGGACCCGAGCCTGCGGGGCCGGGCACGGGGGGCTGCGGGCAGGGGATACTGGAGCCTCCGGGGCTGGACGTGTTTGCCGGGGCCGAATGGTTTGGGTTTAACCGCGTTCGTGCGCGGGTCTCTCTGTGCCTTGCAGCTACGCCGTGTCGAGGAAGATCGAGCCTTTCTACAAGGGAGGGAGAATCCAGGTAATGCCCGACCCGAGGCGGTTTGGGAACACCCCGTCTTCTGGCTCTGCGCCATTCCCGGTTCTCGTTCCCTTTCCTCCAGGTGAACCGAGATGGGAAGTTCATGTTCTGTCCCTGCGGGAACAAGCTCAATATTATCGAGGTGGAAACGGGAGCTCTGCAGAGCCTCCAGCAGGTGAGGGGGGGGGGGAGCCGGCTCCGTGGCTGATGGTGAAACCCCTGAGGACTCTCAGGGGCTCCTGGGGTGTTTCACTGCTGTTAATCTAAAGCAGAGAGGTAGATGAGGAGGTTCTAAACACAGGCAGAGGCTGCTTGTGTTGTCCCTAAGTGCAGCTGGGAGTTGCTGTGCTCAGCACCAGCAGAAGTGCGTAGAGAAGGGACCTCTGAGAGCCTCCATGAGTGCTTTAACCATGGGGTTTACCTTTTGTTTTCATAGGATGAGGAGGAGGACATCACTGCGTTTGTTGTTAGTCCTGACAATGAGGTATGTGTTTGCTTTGTGGGTTTCTTTGCTGTTCTGTCAGGTCTCTTGATAAATCCAGTGAAAGCTACGTGTGCTTCCAGAGATCTCTATGGAGGTGCTTCCATCTGTCTCCCCTTTGGGTTTGAGTCAGAGGAACACAGAGAGGCCGCGCTGTAATGAGTGTCACATCAACTGGCATTTGCATGCTTTGTACACGGGGACTGGCAGAAACTGAACTCAAATTCGTGGTTCCTTGTGCTTTCCTTCCCCTTGCTCTTGTGTAGATCCTTGTGACGGGGAGCCGGGCGCTGCTGCTCAAGCAGTGGAACTGGCGAGAGAACCAGTGCGTCCGCACGTGGAAGGCCGTGCACGTAGCGCCCGTGGCTGCCATGGCCTTTGACTCTAGCTCAACGCTGCTGGCCACAGGTATGGGCCTACCTCCTGCTCACACGGTGGGAGGGATATCGAGTGGCCCTTCAGCTTCTGAATAATTCAGCTGAGCTGGACACAGCCCGAGGTAGTGATCTCCTGAGGTCGGGCAGAGTCAGAGGAGGTTTTACTTGGATAGCAATGATGTCTTGGCAGATAGCAAGAAATCCTTTCAATGTTCTGTCTAAAGTGTATGGAGTAAAATGCTCGTAGGTATCAGGCATCTATGAGGCAGTGCAACATAGTTATCCTGGTGTAGAACAGGGATTCCTGGAGGTGAAGGAGATCAGGCATTACCTGTGACTTCATTGAACTTAGGTCTGACTCTGAGCTGTCAGGTTTTGTCCACCTCTCTGAAGGTATAAGGTGCTTCCTGTGGTGTGGTGCTGTGGGTGGTTGTTACTGGATTCATTTTCCCTTCTGCTGCCTTTGCAATCCATGAAACTTTACAACTGCCGATATGTTGGACCTCCTCTCTCCTTCATAACTCATTCTTACATGCCCTTCTTTTCCCAGGTGGCTGTGACAGCACTATTAAGATCTGGGATATGATCAAACAGTACTGCACACACAACCTAAAAGGATCTTCAGGAGTTGTACAGTAAGGACAAGTCGTATTTGTCCATCACTGGCATTAGTGCAGTGCTTGGATGCTGGGATTGATGTGAAATGTCTTCAGTTAATGGAATATAAAGGCTCATTTGAAGCAGGTTCTGGGCTCTTCTGCTCCCTGACTTGTGAGATGTGTAGAGAAGGAGTAGGGCTATGAATGACCTTGGCCCAGAGGGAAAAGGGTTTGGTCAAGGAATTTGTTGGGATATAAATGGAATATCTGTGCTTGCTAATGGATGTACATTAAGAACATGAAAAGACTGTTAAAGATCAGTTGTAAATGAGTGGCAGAGGAATGAAGTCCTACAAAAAAGTCCATCAAAAGTACATTGATGTCAATCAATCTATCAAACTCTTTGTGTAGAATACGTATTTACTTGTTAGGTTAATGTCAGATAGTTTTCTCCTGTCCCATTCAAGTGCATCTCCTTCTGTCCAGCCTTGTGGAGTTCCATCCTGATATGTCCTGTCTGCAACTCTTCTCCTCCTCAATTGACTACAAAATCCGCATCTGGGACCTGAATTCCAGCAAGTGTGTTGCTGTGCTGGATGGACACTTCAGTGCTGTCACCTCGCTGGCGTTTGCAGATGGAAACACGCTCCTTAGGTAAAAGTTCGTAAGGTTTTAGCCTGTCTCTCCCCTTCACCTGCCCGAGACTGGGGGTTTCTTTAGGGTCTGGGAAGGTTTTGTGAGGAGAAGCAAACTACAGGTATTCAGTGTCTGCTTGAGGGGTGTTTCTGGCAGTATCCTGTGCTGCCATATGGAAGGCTGGTGCTTTCTTTCGCATGGGCCTCTTCAGAGAGGTGCTGAACTTCCACAATTCCAAACTGGCACTCAGAGCTTGGGTTCTCAGTCTGAGTTGAATGGATTTAGCGCTGAAACTGCTCTTTTGCCTTCCAGTTCTGGCCGGGATAAAATCTGCATCCTGTGGGACCTGAAAACCAGAGAAAACAAACACACTGTCCCTGTCTATGAGGTGAAGTTGCATTTCACTTATTCCTCTGAGATCCTTTGGAGTTTCTAGCTCAGCCCTACAATACCTTTCCCTCTTTAGCTTCCTCTATATGGTGAAAGCAGGTTTCTCCCCCTTATACTTCCCAAAGGCCTTAAAACTCTGTGTCTAAACCTCTTTATTTTCTTTTCTCTTTGCTTGGTGTGGCTGTGCCTGGGCAGTTGAGGAAATACATGCCACTGCTGCCTCCATTGTCCCAGTGCTAGAGGAGGGAAGGACACTCATGTCAAACCTTCCTTCTCTCACTGTATCCACTGCCTGTCTTCAGTAGCTGTGCAGTCTGGGGCAGCAGTGTGGATGTTGTGTGTATGTCAGCACTAGCAGGCTGTTCACAGCGCTGGTTGCTGAAGTGGGAGCCCAGTCCCTTGTGCTCAGCTGGTGCTTGGCCAATTCATTTGCAGAGCGTGGAAGCTGCTGTCTTGTTACCAGAAAAGGGAGATTTCTCTCAGCTGGGTGTGAAGAAACAAGGGTTGCACTTTGTCACAGCTGGCAGCAAAGGTGAGTGTCCTGGTGTGTCACTGCTGGCTCTGGAGGCTGAGGGAGGATGGTACTTAGGACACTGCATTGCCAGTGTGCCTGGGATGGGTGTTCTTTGGGTGGCAGAATCCTTGGGCTGAATTCCTGAGGGCTGGAGAGCAGAGCTTTCTCCTGAATCCAACAGCAGTAAATGAGCAGGATTGATCAGGCATGCCACAGAGCTCTATCTGTGTGTGCTTTCAAACTGCAATCAAGTTTGGTTTGGACAGAATTAAAACTTTGTGGCTCTTTGCCGCTGTGACTGGATCTCTTCATAGCCCTGCCTTAGAGCTGCTGAGCTCTTTCCAGTAAGCAAGGCCAGAGTTTGTTTTATATTCTTTGGACAACCACTGTCTAAAACAACAGGTAATTTATATCCTTATTTTTTATCAGGTATCCTGAAAGTTTGGGAAGTGGCCACAGCTGCTTGTGTGTATTCCCAGCCTGTGCCCTTTCAGCTGAAGGAGGAGGCCAGCGAGCGCAGTGTCACCCAGTGCATGCTGGTGCCTGAGAGAAATGAGCTTGTCACAGTGTCTGTGGAACACAACATTGTTTTCTATGATGCTCAGACTCTTCAGCTCAGGAAGCAGGTAACAATCCTTAGCCTCCCTTTTCCTCTCCTTTATCCACACTTTGGGATCAGCTCTGCTTCTGGGGAAAGCACCATGCCATTCGGTACTTCTCTAACCAGCTTTTTGCTGTTCAACTGTTTCTGTTCTGCCATCCTTAGCTTGCAGGTTACAATGATGAGGTTCTGGATGTGAAGTTCTTTGGGCCTGCTGATTCACACATTGTGGTGGCTACCAATAGTCCTCAGCTGAAGGTGTTTGAGCTGGCAACGTCGCACTGCCAAATCCTCTATGGTCACACAGGTCAGTGGTCAGCTCTGATGTGGATGGGTGAGCGATGTGTAAGTATAGCTTGATCTCTCACAACCCATGTGTGGAGACTGGAGTGCTTGAGTTCCCTGGAACAGCATCACCAGAGGTTTTGGAGTTGTGTGGAGAAAGGATCTGTTTTGCTGTCCTGGGTTTGCAAACATCAGTTTTTCCAGGTCTGTCTGTTCAGTCCCTTTCACTAGCAGTGAGATTACTTTAAATCAGAGCTCAAGATGCAGGTATGAGTGCAGTTTTGTGGCTGCAAGTGATGGGCTTGCACCAGCACCATAAGCAGCCAGTTACTCTGTAGTGAGTGTGAACACGTTGTGTCCCAAACCTGTTCCCAGTCATGAAGTGGTGGACTTGTCACCTCCCCATTCATTCCAGTTTCAGTATTAACTTTGTATCTAACTGGGTTTTTTCCTCTGTTTAGAAACAATTCTTGCTCTGGATGTCTTCAGAAAAGGCCTGATGTTCGTCAGCTGTGCTAAGGTGCGTTGTTTTTCTTCATTAAACCCTTCATTTCTAGTGGTCTTTATGGGCAGAGTTGTATTCCTTGTTGGTGCTCCAGAAAGGGCAGAATTCCTGTCTGCTATATCTCTCCAAAATACAGTTCTTCCATTATCCCTTTTTAACATCCCTAGGGAAACGTGATTGTATTTTATCAGCCTGAAAGGAGATGTGTCATTCTCTGAGCATTTTGGCTTTGCATTAGAGTCAGAGATAGCATTAGTGTGAGGCTGATGGGGACCTGTGTGTAAAAACTCTTGGAAACAAAGGTGCCAAGTGCTTAGATACACCCAGTAACAAACCTCCATGCTGGCATCCCAGACTGCAGAGCAGTGTTTGGCTATGTCTGCCCTCACCTGCTCTGATGGATGCAGGCAAAGGTTCAAGCTCATGGATATGGTGACTGCATGGGGAACTGATCACTGTCCAAAAAGCAAGGTGAGTTCTGTTCTCTCCCATTCCAGGACAAAAGCATTCGAGTCTGGAGGATGAACAAGGATGGCAGGGTGATCTGTGTTGCCCAAGGACTGGGTCATGCTCATGGGGTTGGTGCTGTCGCTTG
Source organism: Loriculus beryllinus (assembly GCA_039877255.1). Taxonomy (NCBI): domain Eukaryota; kingdom Metazoa; phylum Chordata; class Aves; order Psittaciformes; family Psittacidae; genus Loriculus; species Loriculus beryllinus. The sequence goes on from JBCJKH010054194.1 coordinate 8,849, forward strand.
CTCGAGGTAATACAAATCAGACAAGGGTTTCCCTTTGCAATCATGAGGCACAGGAGGAGAAAGCCTTTGTTCTGTGTAGGTGAAGTGTCTTTACACCTGACGTGTTTATTCCTTTCAGACTGAAAGAAAGGTTCATAGTAACCAGCAGCCAGGACTGCACAATCAAGATCTGGAATATCCCGGAATCCCTCACTTCCAAAGCAAAAGCAGCCCTGATATCCAGCCCAGAAACCCTTCATGCAAAAGTGACTGAGAGGGGTCATAACAAGGTAATGCTCCACGTGATCTTAGAACATGCTTTTAGTACTTACATCTTCCCCTCCTGTGTTGCACTCTGCATTTATTACCTTTCCAACAGCTAGAGCAAAGGCTTTGCTTTGTACTGTCTGTGTGCCTTCTCTAGGACATAAACAGTGTGACAGTGTCTCCAAATGACAAGCTGATTGCCACAGGCTCTCAGGACCGGCTGGCCAAGCTCTGGTCCTGCTCTGACTGCTCTTTGCTGGGTGTCTTCACTGGCCATAAGCGTGGGATCTGGTGTGTACAGTTCTCCCCAGTGGATCAGGTCTTGGCCACCTCTTCAGCAGATGGGACCCTGAAGCTTTGGGGTATTCGGGACTTCAGCTGTCTGAAGGTAATGAGAATCACACTGCCCCTTGCTCTAGGTAACCCTCGTGTGCTACAGGGCTTGATTAAAGCTGCTTCAAGATAGAATGTGCTGGTTAATGCAGCTGAAATGTACCAGCATGCTGAAGGAAGAGAACTGTCCAAATCTGGTCTTTTTCTCCTGGGTCTGTGAGGATAGAGGTTGCTTTTTGCAACTTATTTGGGCTTTAGGAGTAAATATTACCCTCTTGGAAGAGTTCTCTCTCAAAGCCTGGCAACAGCTCTGGCACTTCTGAGCTTTCTCTCTGTTTTCAGACCTTTGAAGGTCATGATGCCTCTGTATTGAAGATCATCTTTGTCAGCCGAGGAACACAACTACTCAGCGGGTAAGTGCCTGCACCAGGAGTCTGGAGAAGATGCTAAAACTAATTGGAAGGAGAAACCCCTTTGCTGATGCCAGCAGCAGGAGGGAAGGGTCTTATGTGTGTGATGGATTTAGTTTTGGAATGAGTGATAGGGAGATGCCATGTTTATGCTGAGCTTTCTCCAGGGGCTGAATAATCTCCTCCAGCTACACAGTAGATTCTGGTGAGCTGCTGGCTTGGTGACACACACTATAGTTAGTGCATGGGAGCTGAGGGTGCACCTCATCCTTGATGTTTGTGGTTAATTCTGTTTGGAAGGCATTGGAATGGCACAGATTTATCTGGTATTTGAGGTGGGGCAGAGCCAGTATGGATCTATCCAATGATTCTTTTTGTTGTGTCTCTTTCTCTTCCAAAAGTGGTTCTGATGGTCTCCTAAAACTCTGGACAATTAAAACAAATGAGTGTGTGAAAACATTAGATGGTCATGAAAATAAAATCTGGGGTCTTCACTCCAACAAGCAAGATGATATGGTGGTGACAGGATCCACTGACTCCTGCATCACACTGTGGAAGGTACAGTTCCTGTGTTTCCTCTGGGATCAGTGATCAGAATGCAGTTGGGAGAGCTCAGAATTCCAGTGGATGATTCCTTGCTGTCCCAGCATGGCCATGTGCTCTTTTCTGCACTTAGAAATGGGGTCAGTGAGGCCTATCTGGTGGGTTTGGGGTGGTTTTTTTGCCACAGTGTATTTCCCCAGTTGATGTTGCAAAAGGACAGGCAGATGGACCCCAGCAGCCTGCCCGGTGCTGCTGCTTTAAAGGTGCTTTGGAGGGGGGGTGCTGAATTTAACACTGAAGTTACATGACTTGGAGATGTTGCTGCAGAAACTGTTCTCCCAGTCACTTGGTGGCTAAATCATAATTCACCTGTGTTAAAGCAAGATTTGACAAAGTTGTATCCTGGTTTTAATAGGATGTCACTGAAATTGAAGAGAAAGAAGCTCAAGCTAAAGAGGAGGAGCAGATTATTAAGTAAGTTGATCCTGTGCAATGAGGAGGTGTGAAGGACAAACTGTCCAGTGAATCTGTCTACACCTAGAACCATCCAGCTCCCTCTGATCCAGACATTACATCATGGAGCTATTCAGAGGCTGGCAAGGCACAGTAGTCTCTTGTACTGTGTAGTTCCTGCAAAGCCTTGCTGTGGTACTGTCAGCTTGACAATTGATTAATCTCATGTATATGCACTTCTAAGACAAGCAAAGTCAAAACCTGCTTTCACTTTCTCCTGCTTCAGCCAGCACTGAATAATTCAGGGAGCCCTTGATTGTGCCAGGGTGATGATGTGCACAGTGAGAGCACTGAGGCATTCACTGGCAGCACCACTGACTTCTGGTGTTAAACCTCAGCACACTTACTGCCAAATCTGCTGGTCTTTGTATAAACTGTTTTGTTACCAGCCAAATATTTACCTCCCTCTTGATCCTGATTTGCTTCCCAGAGAACAAGAGCTTTCTAACTTGCTTCATGAGAAGAGATACCTCAAAGCTTTAGGATTGGCAATCTCTCTGAATCGGCCACACACAGTGTTGATGGTCATCAAAGGTGAGTCCACGCTGTGCTCTGAAGGCACTTCTCTGCCCTCTCTGCTGTCCAAAAAATCTCTTCTAGTAGACAACTACTAATTGTCTGAAAGCCTCAGTTTTTCCCTTCTCCTGTGACTCCTCTTTTCCTAAGTGGGATCACTGCAGATAACAAAGGGTCTCCCTGCTCTCAGTCCATGGGTGCAGGGTCTGGACTCTTGCACAGGACTCTTCCATTTTTCTTTCCTACAGACATCCTCAAGGAAACTGATGGGAGAAAGCACTTGGAAGAGAACATTGTTCGGCTCCGAAAGGATCAGAAAGGTTTGTTGAAACCTGGTTTAAATACAACCCTTTAGGTTGTCCTTGTTGACAGCTCAAGAAAGGGTTCTGTGTGTATTTGTTCTGCCCTGAGCTCAGCAGTCACAGTGCAACTGGCAGCATGTGCAGATTTCCTTCCTCCCTAGAGGCTGTGTTAGCATTCCTGGTGACATGGAATACCAACTCCCGGAACTGCCACGAGGCCCAGGCTGTTGTTGAAACCCTCCTGAAGCATGAAGCACCAGAGACCCTCCTGCAGTACTCGGGCATTAAACCTGCTGTGGAGTCCCTGCTGCCCTACACTGGTGAGTTATGCTGCAGCAGCAGTGAGCCTCAAGACTCCTCCTGGTGTGAACATTCCCTCTTTGCCTTGGTTTAAAGGGAGATTTTCCCTGTTCTGGTGAGCAAGGGCAGCTTTTTCTCTCTCTGCAGAGCGCCATTTCCAGAGGCTGAGCCGATTGCTACAGGCTACCATGTTCATTGACTTCATGTGGCAAAACATGAGGCTGGGTGATGCAGCCCGTCAGGAAGATGTGACTCTGTGAGCCTGATCCTACCAGTGGCCTTTCCCAGAGGGAAGAGCCTGACCAGATTCCTGCCAGGTATGGCAATTGGACTGCTCCTGTGTTTTATAATAAATTTATGAAGTTTTGATTTCTACCACATGTCCAACATTTCATCTTCCTTGGGTGTAATGAGAGGTCATTTCTTTGCTCAAGCTGTGGTTTCCCTTTGTATCTTCATGCCCTGTGTTTTCATGTCCAGACCCTTAAAGAACACTTAGTTTGGAGGAAAGGCAGCACTTGGCATTTTACTGGGGGTTTAAAAACTTTATGGAGTTTGGAGATGCTACTGGCAATGATATATCCAAAGCCCAGTGAGGCAGTGTAAGTATAAAACCCAAGCATCTTCATAATATCTTCACAGATATTTAACTGCTTTATTTCAGAGACAGTGTATAAAAGTTAGAACAACTACCTCATAAGTTGGTTGAACTGCTTGTTATAAATGGTATTTGGGAGAATAACTAAAATTAATGGTAACAATATCCATAGAAGTCTTAAGTTTTCCTGTAACTATTCTTCTAACTCAATTCTATCAGATGAGTTTAGGGTGAGGATTTCACTACCTTGCAGACCTCCTTGAAAGGGAGCACAATGCTCCTAAAAATGGGCTCTGGCCCTGGCCTAGCTGGGAAGGAAGCTGTGTTACGACCATTTGTTTCCGTGCCTGTACAGATAGCACTGTAGGGAACAGTCAGAGGTGAGGGTTCCAGCCAACAGGTACTTCTGTTCACAGCCATGCAGCAGCTCCAGTCAGTTCATGTATTTGAGGGTCAGTTCTGCACTGTCCAAGTTGATTTAAACTTTAAACAAACCAAAACTCCCAAACAAAACACCAAAAATCAAAGAGTTTTATAAAAATGTATAAAATAGGGGGTTCAAGTAAATGACATTCACATGGCAGCATCATCCCACCCATACCAATAATGATAGCTTTGGATTTCACCAAATCCCTCAGTGTCTGGGTTTCACTCCTCTGCTCTCGTGGTGGCTGCAGCATGGGGAATAATGCAGGAATGAGTGTGAATATCTACCTGAGGGAGAATTAACTGTGTTCAAAGTGACCTCTGACTTACACAGGAGCTGCCTTGACTCCCATGTAGCGTAAATGACTAAATCCTCCAGTACAGCCACTCCCTGGAGTTCCTTGGGATCTTACAGTGTCCTTGGATGATGCTGCTGTTCCAGGGCTCCCATGGGGTGTTAATGATGAGTGGATGCCTGGTCCAGGACTGGATCCGTGCCTCCCAGAACACGTTCTGGAGCTGGGGTGCAGAGCCTGGAGCACTGCACTGCACGCTTGGTCACTGTACTGCACCTCTGCAGGATCTCCTGGGGTGAGGGGCGTGCGGGCACCTTGGGGACACAAGCGGCCCCGTCTGTGTCGGTGAGGGAGGAGCTGAGATCAGCTGCAGATGACTCCACAAAGCCAGAATCGTTCCGGTCCTTGGGGCTGAGGTGTGGAGATTTGGTGCTGTGCATGGCCAAGGCATGTCCCAGGGGAGGGCTCCGGGCCTGCTCCACTTCAGGCAGGGATCTTGACAGGTTGGGCTGCCAGCTCAGCCGTCCATCCTGCTCGCTGCTGCTCCCCGAGCTGAGGGATGTGCTGTCTGACTCCAAATCTGGGGTGGAGCTGGCCATGGGCAGAGACCTTGATCTGCCTCTCTGAGAGTTCAGGTCCTCCTCACAGTCAAGGGAAGAGCAAGCCTGGACCCTGTGTTCACCCAGAGGCTGTGGAGCCGTCAGGGAGGAGCAGAGGTTTGGGGTGGAGATGTTGAGTCCGCAGTTTATGATCGTCTGGAGCTTGTGGTGAGGGTTCTTGTAGGGTTGGAGGCACATAGAGGGCAGGTAGCCAGTACAGTTGTTGTATCTGAGGGGGATGGATGAAAAGCAACACTGGAAAGAGTCCTTCTCCCAGCTCAGACTGAGGGGAGGCAGGTGAGGACTTGGCTCAATACTGAGATTGAGTGTGAGGAAAGGGAAACCATCCCTAGCCAAGGGCAGTCAGCTCAGGGAGAGCTCCTTGCTACCCTACTTGAGTGAGTGAGATGCTTGTGCAGCAGGCAAAAAGTTCCCTTAAGGAATTAAAGCTTTGGAAAAGCCTCCTTACCGGATAAGCCACCAGCCATCCTCGGATTTCCTGACCACCTCCACCACGACTCCATTGTTCAGCGAGAGCTCGTCTGCCTTCTGAGACTCATAGGCCCTCACAGCAAAGTACAGGCTGCCTGCAGAGAGAGGGTTGAGGAGAAAATGCCTCCATCCTTGTGTTTTGAAGGAGGAATGTGGGGTCCCAGGGAGCCAGCAGCAGACTTACCCTCCTTGTCTGAGCAGAAGGCATTATGGATGTCCTTGTGGACATCAATCTCTTCCAGGTAGGAGGCTGGGAACCAGGCTATCTGCTTGTCTGCGTTCTCCACTAGCCACCACCCTGCAGCAAACAGCAAAGAAAGGGTTTTAACAGCCTGGAGATGATCATAATCCCTGCTCTGCCACAAGAGACAGCTCATTGTGCAGAGCAGCTCAGTACCTGGCTGGTGCTGCACTGACACTTGGTTCTTCCCTCCTATGTAAATCCAAGTGAGCACACCATGTACAAACCCCCATGAAACCCTATGAATGCATCTCTACCATCCCTCCCTGCAACTGAAGATTCCCAAACAAACATACCAGTCATGTCCTTGATTAACACTTCAACTATTTCCTTCTTAGTGACTTTGAAACTCTTGTTCTTTGTGTCTTTGGTTTCGAAGGTTTCAATGCAGCGATAGCTCTGGGAAGCCTGAGGCCATGTAATGCAGGAGGGCTGCTGCTGCTGCTGCCGCCGCTGTGGCTGGCCTTTCTTCTCCCCTCCAATGTCTGATGGCATGATCACAACACTGCAAAGTGAAGTTCAACATCTGCTTACTGAAAACTCACACAGGAGGCTGAGTTTAGTATTCATTTCGGTCAAATCATCTAGCAGCAGGCTCAGAAACGCTCAGGCATCAGAAACAACATAAGCACGCATTAGAACAGTCAGTAGAGCTTCCCTGTTCTTACTGCCCTGGTGTGTAACTCTGCTAATGTATCCTCCTCCATCCCTATTTTGTAACATTTCTGTTTCGTGAAGACACTACAAATACCATCCCATACCTGTTCTCAGGAAAGGAGGGATCGAGGTCTTGGGTCTGTGCCTTGAAAAACTGAATCACATCTTCACCCTGGGAAATTTTGGCAGCTGTTTTCAGCAGTTCCTGGGAATAAGTTTCCAGCAGTTTCAGGATCTCCAGGCACCTCTCTGGCTTTGCACTCATCCTCTGCTTTGCGTTTGCATCTTTAAAATCAGAAGAGCAAAGTTGGTGTAAGGTCACAACAGCTCTGGTCTGTAATAGACCAAAGCAAGCTGCTGTAACCCTAGTTCTGGGTGCCATGAGCAGGAGCAAGCACTTAATCTGCTTCAGAGGAAGATCAGAGACTGAAGTCTGTATCACCTGTTACAACTGTCCCCAACAGCTCTGTTGTGTTTGTGGGTGTACCAGGGATTTGTTCTCACCTTTAAACCTGGGCAGTGTCCGGTCAGATCTCTTGAGCGAGCCACTCTCAATGGGGAATTTTCTCTTCAGCTCTTTCTAAAAGCAAAGAGAAGGAGAGAACAGCAGTGCTTTGCAGCTGTCACACATTGCTGGGCTCTTTCCCCCTCCCCACCATGGGAACCCTATTCTCTGGGAGATATTCACTTACATGGAATCTCTTAAAGTCCTCAAATGTCCGGTAGATGAGAATGTTGGTCTGATCTGACCAAGACACAAACATCATATAGTTCTGGGAAAAGAAATGCATTTTTAATCACAGCTTCAGCATCAGGTGCTTTCAAGCAGCCACTATTTGCCAGAGGCTGTGATTTAGTGCTGGCTTCAGGCTGCATTAAACAGACCTACAGCAACATTTCCTTAATTTTAGGGCCCCAAATGGATATTCAACAAATTGGTGTTGAAATCAGAGGAATTTTATGACAGTGAGAGCAGAATTCAAGATCGCAGTTTTCTTGTGATGTTAAGATACTAGGATTGAAAAACAAGTCCAAGAGCCCCCTGTCCTACATCACAAAGCTCTAATCCCAACGCTGCAGGGAAATGAGCAAACATACCCCTGTAAGAGCAGCTCAGAAAGGCCTCTGCTGTCCCAGTCTGTAAGTAATATTTAAAGAGTATAATAAACAAATCAAAAGAAACCCCAATATTAAAGTACCTTCTGCTTTCTGCATTGCATCAAGGCGACAGCCTTCACATCCACTGGGTACCTTATGCAGCTCATCCTCCTCAGCCTCTCCTCCCTCCCTAGGGCAACCAGAGGCCCAGCAGAGATGTGGCTACAGGCTCCACTCCAGTGATTAAATACCCTGGAGCAGGAGGCTGGAACAGGAGGGAGGGCACAGGTGTTCCTGGTTCCTCCTCCACCCACTAACTTGGTAGAAATTCCATAGTTTGGCAAACTACTGAGTGCCTTTTACCTGCTTTGAACATGCAGATACTCCCAGTGTAGACACAGGGTCAGAGTTCAGAGGGCTGGGAGAGAAGCATCTTACCTTATCTTATTACATCACACCCTTACCAGAAACCTGCAGGAAGTAAGCCTGGCCCTGTGCCTGCTCCCTTTATCATCCCTGGGTGGCAGGAGGTCACTGGGGTAGCAATACCTGCTGTGCACTCAAGTGCATTTCCAGGGATGGATGTGTTGTGCTTATGCCTATATTGCCATATATGTTACATATGGCAATATCTACGTATAACATATATATAACACATATAACAAGTTGCTATATGCAGCTGCACTCCCACCAGCCCCAAAGCCCAATTCATACCACGGCTCCTTGTAAAGCACAAATCAAGCACAACTTGATTGCAGATCTCATCACTTTACTGCTTTGTCCCATCTGCTAAAACACTTTAAGTGGATTTCTGATAGCTTTGCATGCTCTTAGAACTTAGTGGGAGATGCTGATGCCAATGTTGCTGAGCAAATGGTGAACAAACACATCCCCAGGGCACAACTGGAAAAGTCCCAAAGCTTCTTGGGTGTAAATACACAATGGAGACTCAACTCCAAGTGCTGTGCACCCCATTCTCCATCAAAGATCTCCATACACACCCAGGGTGACCCCCAGCTCATCCCATGGACCAGCTCCCACTGCCCAGAGGCATTACAGGCCCCATAATTGCAGCCCTGAAAGCCTGTCCTTTCACTGCACATGCCTTTAGTATGCTTCAGGTTATGACTTGACTGATGGGCAGCATGTGATCAAACCGCCTTCTCCGTCCGCCCTCCTCCTCTTCTTTGATGAAGCCTGAATTGAATCATTATCGTTATTGGAGCCCAAATTGAGAGCTCAGCCCTGCCTTCCCTTTCATTTTCCAGTTATACCTGGTGTCCCAAATCCCTCAGCAGCAGCTGCAGATGATCTTTCATCTACCAGCCATCCCCCTCAGAATCTGACTAAGAAGGGAAACAAGATTCCTTTTGGACAGCCAGAAAAAATGATGAGTAGGGCCTTGGTTTGTGTTTCGTGAGTATGGAAAGTTACTCCTGCACAGCAGCATGGCAATTTCTAGGGCCAGAGGAAGTGTTTTATTGCAGTTCAATCTATTGCTGCTGGATATCTGCCCTCTGTTGGGAAAAGAAAGTTATACAGTGAGCACTGCAGTTCTGTGGACACATGTGATGGGAAAACCCCTTTGATGCATTTCCAGGGCACTTTCTGGCCCATGCACTGGACAGGAGCTGCTCTGCAGAGAGGTGATGCAGAGCAGGTTACTGCCCTCAGCTGCCTTGGAATGGGACCCTCCATCCCTCTGTTCACAAAGGGTTCAGCAAAAATACGTGCATCTACTACAGCAGGTTGCTTCAAGCCCCATCTAACCTGGCCTTGAACACTGCCAGGGATGGGGCAGCCACAGCTTCTCTGGGCACCCTGTGCCAGCGCCTCAGCAC
>JBCJKH010054195.1:10247-26517 GCA_039877255.1 Loriculus beryllinus
GCCACAGCTTTTCAAACACAGCATTTCTGGCCATCTCCACTAGCAACAGGCCTGAAAGAAACACTCCAGGAGTGAACTGTCTCTGTCATTTCCAGAGGACACTTCTTCCCATGACAGCCTGGGTCATATCTTGAGGTAGGAAGAATGCACTGGAGCCTTGGATCACCTCCCATTGATCTCCCTTCCATTCTCCTGCACTCTCTACATACAAGCTTTGCTAGGGCACAACATGAAAGACTAAGCTCAGAGGCTCAACAAAGCCCCAAAGCTCATGCTTGTTTCTAAAGAAACAAGAGGGACTCAAGCAAATCCTTACAGGTTTCCTGAGTCAGGGCCAAAGACTTATCTGCTACTTCTTTTCCCTCAGTACTCCTTTCCAGGACTTTCGAACATTACTTATTTTGGAGAAGGAACACAGATGAGATCAGAGCAGTTCGCTGTCACTTTCTGGACAGAGTTGGTTTTTTGCTTCAAAGCAGCCCTAGCACACAGTATTTTGTAAGTTGCTTTATTTTAAAGATTTAGGTCTTTGCTGTTGCAAGACATTTCCCCCCTCCAGAAACCCTAGAAGCACTCAGTGCACTGTAAGCAACCGGCTGCACAGAGCTGAGCTTGCTCTTCCTTCCTCTAAACTCAGCTGGTTTTGTTCTAACTTGACGTGAAGTCATCTTCAGGGGTGTGAAATTTGTTTTGCAAGCTCAACATCTATTTTGTTTTAGAAAAGTGCCTGGAAACACACGTGTAAGGACACAGAAATGAGCTCTGTTCACAAGCAGCATTTTGATGCACTTTAGTCTGGGTAGGCAGAGTTCTTTGAAATGCTTGTCTGTCCTTTATGAGTTCCTAAAGTAGAGGGAAGCAGCACTCAGGGCAGCAGATGCCAGGTGAGCTGAGCCTGACAGTGCCCAGGCACAGGGCAGCTCCCCAGCTCATGGACCTGCTGCATCCCAGAGCCACTCCACAGCTGGGCCAGTGCTTCCCCTGCAAGGCCCATCCCAAAAGCTGCACACTGGGAGGGACAGCAGGTGGGGACTCCCTGACTACCATCAGATAAGGCACTGCTGCTTTTGCAGCTCTTCAAACTCCCCAGAGTTCATCTCCCATGTCCTGTTGCCTGTGTCACTTCAGGAAAGGACTGGAAATTGTTTCCTGGTGTTCCCAGGAAAAGTCATGAAAAGAGGCCCTTTGCTTAATCCTCTGCAAACGCCTCTCTGGTTAACTCCCCCAGAGAAAAAGGTGCTCTGTTCTCTTCAGCCATGCCTTGGTCTGCCCAACCAATTTCACAGTCCAGTTCACTACAAGGGAAGTCCTACAAGGGGCACACCAGAGATCAGCCTTGGGGGAAAGCTTGATCATTCCTGTGAGTAGGTATCCATTCCAAGTGGAAAAAATGTTTAGACATGGTCCTGGGCAACTGGCTGTAGATGTCCTTGCTTGAGCAAGGGTGTTGGACCAGACTACTTCCAGAGATCCTTTCCAACCTCAACCCTTCTGTGATTCTGTGAAATGGAGCAAATTCAGACTATTCCCATGCAAAGCCAGGTTAGGAATTTCTCAATACATCTTTCCCATCCACAGAGACACAGCTGAAAACACACATTGTAAAAGCAGGACTCATCTGGCTAGAACAGGCAGCTCCAGACTATTGGAAGAATCACTGATATTTTCAGCCAGGAAGCACAAAGTCGCACAGCTCTTTGGAAATTTGCATTTAATTTACAGATTGAGCAAATCTAAAAACCCCAACTATCTGATAAACAGGTTTTGATGACAACGTCTCAGTTTCAGAAAGACTGAACTGACTTTTTATACTGAGGCTTAGTCTCTGAGGACTCTCAAAGGGGGAGGTGGTTTCCTGCCCAGCTCTGTTTGCACAACATTTCATGGCCATTTCATAGGGTCTGTGACCAGTAACAGTGAGCATGATCCTGGGTCATGTACACTGAGTTTGATTTAAGGGACATAAGTAATGCTAGGAATGCATCCAGTTATTTTGGCAGCTCCAGGTCCTTCCCCAGCACTCTGTGCTTGCATTTGGGAGTACAGTGAGATGCAGTCACCTAAGTGAGAGCTGCTACATGAGAAGGTTTCACAAAGGAGCCACGTTATTTTTAGCTTTCAGGATTTGTGCTTACCCTGGTGATCTGAATGCTGTTCAGTTGCTGCTGCCAGTGGAGAATACTCTCCATCCTGTGCACCCACATGTTGATGTTTCCAACCAGGACAGACTTGCCGACCCGTTGAACTAACGTGCAGAGGGATGTATAGAGGGTCTGCAGCAATTCCCGTATTAGCCTGATGTTCTGCTGATCTTCAAGGACTTTGGAAGAACAGGAAAGGTTAAAACTGGAAAACTGCTCAAATCCTTCTCTAAATCTACACGTTCCTCAGGCAGGGTCAATTTATCTGCTATAACCCCACAGGCCAGGAGAACTAGCCTGTGCTTTTCTTTATAGAGGAAAGCACTTAAAACATTAGCCAGGCACAGTAAGTTAGACAACAGATGGAAAGAGATCCTCCAGGATAAGCAGATGAAGTATCTGCCCTTTCTGCATCACTTCCCATTTCCCACCACTGGCAAGCAGCCAGTTTTCTCCTCCGATATCCATGTGTACCTCTTCCCCATCTACCCCAGTTGACATGCAGGGAAACAGCTCAGGATCTCCTTTCTTATTATGTAGACACACACAAAGAGGCTGTTCTCAATTCCCGGCCCTCAGACAGAGCTAGAGCATCAGAGAAGGAAGTGCCACATGTCAACCATTCAGCCCCCCTAGCAGGTGAAGACAGCTCCGGAGCTTTCCTTCCCTCTGGAGCAGTGGGAGCACTTGATACAGCAAACTGGCAACAAGGCGGCAGCAGAGGCTGCAGATAGGCCGGGGGCAGGAGCAGCCCATCTCTGCTGCAGTCAGAAATAGGACTCAGTAGGATGCAGAAGGGGTGGTAGCAAGGAAAAGGAGGAATCACCTCAGATATCTACTGGAATACAGCATTTCCCACTCGCCCCCTTCTCCAGTCCTTCCCCGAGGGAAAATGAACTACAGAAATAAGCAACGGTGCCCCTCTTCACCCATCCTGTACTGCCTGGGTGTTCTCAAGGCTGCGGTTCACACGGGACCGCAGATGAGGTTGGATCCCCCTCCTCCTCCCCATCCCTGCTCCTGTCTCTTACCTTTCTGCACCACTTTCTCCAAAATGTTCATGTAGTTCTTCTGGGCAATGCCGCTCAGTGACGTCAGCTGGGACTTTGCTATCAGCTCCAGCAGCTGGGGATAAAAATAGAGGTTGCAAGCCTTAGAGCACAGAGATACCTTTCTAATCTTGACTCCTGGTCACATGACACAGCAAAACAGTCCACGGACTTGTTTGCTGCTGGAAAATAAAGGGAGATAGGACGACAGAGCAAGCTAATGCAAAGGAGAGGAGAGCAGAGGCCAAATAATTAAACTCACATTGAAGGGGGGGGATAAGAGCATTCTAATGATCTTGGAGGGGGGGGGAAGGAACTTGATTTCATGGTTCAGAGATGCAGAGAAACCACAGAGCAGCGCTGAGGCTGGCAGCCTCTATTCACACCAAGAGAACAACGAACAGCCAACGTCACTGTCCTTCACTGGGGCATAAACAAGCCCTGTCATGAGGGAACACGAGCGAATGCCTGTTTGGATGGGGATATTATTGATGGAGCATTAATGAGAATCAGACTGTGATTTACGTCAAGCTCCTGGGTTGTATGGGTTTTGTCAGAGTGCTGTCACCATGGCAGAAAGGTTGAGCACTGTATTAAAAACAGCCTCTCCCCTTCAACAAACTCCTGCTGCCCCAAGGTTTCCTCCCCTGTTCGGCTCTTACAGCTGAAACACCAAGCCACCTTTCCCCATTTATCCTGTTTACTTGTTAACCTCCCATAATGGAGATCTTGCTTTTACTTTCCAATAGGATTTGTTTCCCATCACTGATCTGACTTGTGTACAAGCTGAACACTGTATTTAGGCTGCAGATGATAAAGGAAGCACTTCCCATGGAGAAGATGCCCTCTCCTTCTCAGTTCTACCACCACAAGAACAGCTGTGGAAGTTCCCTATGGATAATGCACTGCAGAACATGTATCCTGTGATCTTCTTCCTTCCCTTCCCCCAGCATTATATAAATACACAGGCCGTCCACATGTCAGTCCATTTGGTTTGGATGTACATAGCCTTCTGTTTTAATTTAGAAAGGAAAGGGAAAACCTTTTATGCTACAAGTCAATCAACACCTTACCACATGACTGGCTTATTAATCCTTTATCATAAGCAGCTACAGTATCCAGTTGCTGGCACTGCAGAGCCCAGCGAAGGTGCAACTACTTGTGTCAAGTAACTAAGATGGCTTTTGACAGGACCTGATAAGTCATGAGCTGAACTGTTTGCCCCGCTGTAAGAATGACAGGAATGCATCCAAAAAGTCACTGGCAGCTTGCCATGAAGCAGGGAGCTGGGGAGAGGTGTCACTGCAGTCATTCGCCTGCTCTGCTCACATGTGACTGCCACTTAGGAGCAGTGAAGTTGCCTTGAGTGACTGATCTTCCATCTGATTTCCAGGCCAACACCACCATCAGATGGATTTGAGTTTACACTCTATTAATATCTTGTACCTCTCATGACTGAAAGAAAACAAGATGAAAAAGACCTGTGCTAGCTCCTATGAAGGGCAGGCTGCCTGTTTTCTTGGCTCATCTGGGGGGAAACAAGAGATGCAGGAGTTTGGCAATACTCAGTGCACAGGCATCAGTGGATCGTCTTGCTATATCGGCTACACTGAGACAACAATAACTAGATATGCTTAAAAACAAGGCAGTTTGCAAGATGCTCGAGATGTTTTATAAGAGGTCTTTTATTCATTTTTTTGAAATAATGGAGGAGTAAGTAGAAAAAATATCAGTGCCCCAAAGTGGTCTGTAATACCATGCTTATATTGAACTGTTCAGCCTTTCGACCTTGATTATAGTGATCAATTCACCAGACTCCATCTGTACATTAGCCACACACACACCCAGATCAGCTTTTCTGTGCATGAACAACTGCTGTCTCCAGACTGCACCATTCTGGAACTGGCACAGAGACAGCTTCCTCCAGGCTGGGTGTTAGCAATGTTGTGTCCATTATAGAAAACACCAAAACGCACCCAGTGATAAGCATCACGTAATGCAAAACTGTAGGAGTGAGATGCCAAGGCCATTCTTTAAGAACAAGGATAAAAATCAGTTCCTTGAAGAACGGCTAAATTAATTTTGTCCCAATTTAGCAAATGAACAGATTCAAATTTGCCCTGTCTGTGTTTATCAAGGTTCAATCTATGTTCAGTGAACCAGCTTAGATATCACGTGTCACCTCCCTTCCCCTGCAGCAATAAACACAGGATGAAATTCCATATGAAAACTATGCTGTGAATACTTCTAAGACTGCTCCACAGGGACTGCTGGCTGACAACTGGCTTAGCCCTCCAAACCAAAACACTTTTTATTCATCTGTGCTCATGTAAGACACAAAATCCAAGTAAGCAATACAGTTTTATCCATGTCCCACACACTCCAGTGTATTGAAGGGTCTCAGTCTTGGCACAGACCCAGAGTATGTTCTCTTAATGGACTGCCAAATGGGGGTCTACTGCATTATAAAAGTTAAAAATCAATGTTGCCACTTGCATAATACAGACCAAGAGCAGACTGATGAATTCAGATTAATGCTGAGTAGGGTAAAAAGGCTGGAGAGCTGCAAGCATGTGTTATGATGCAGTTGCATTAAGTCCAACCCACGCTCAACTGAGAGGGACAGATGGTAGGAGAGAGTGCACAGGGAAAGGTTAAGAGCAATTTTAAAAGGCCTGCTTGCAAAACCACTAAGTGATTGCATTCCAGCCGACTGTAACTAGGCCTCGGAAGCCCGCAAGACCTTCAGAAAACAGGGCATTAGATCCCAATTCACTCTTTCAGCTCCTCAGAAGTTGATAAATGTGATCTGGTAGCTTGCCCAGAAAATCCTTCCTACCATCTCACCCGCATTTTATGTGCTCAGAGGTCTGCCAGAGCCACAGAGGAAGGGCAAGAGGTGCACTGGGCTATTCCAGAGCCTCTGCAAAGCTGGCAAGAGGCAGCATCTTCAGCAGCAGGGCAGTAACCTGCTCAGTTCGCCACAAGTGATGGGGCTCCTGCCCAAACCCCACTAGCAGTCAGCCTAAAGCAGCTGGTGCAATGAGCCACTCGGCCCCATGAGCAGAGCAGGTCCTCCTATCATAGCAAGGGAAAAACCCAGCAAACACAACACTGCGTGTGGCAGGGAATAAAGTTCCCTGTTTCAGGACCATGAGTCACATACAGCAAGTACTGTGCACAGCATTGCTTAGACCTGCTACAGCCAGATAGCCCTTGTGCCACTGTTTCCATTCAGCACAGGGGTGTGTGGGCAATTCATACCCCAAATAACCCACAGCTATGGGTTTATAGCACAGAGAGCCAAAACCCCCTGAGCAGGCCTGCTGCACCCAGCAGATGGGTGCAACCTTGACTCAAAAAGGGAAATGATTTGTAACCATTAAAATCACTAGTCTCAAACTACTCAAGTGTAAACCCCCTTTAAATTCCTCAAAGCAGCTATAGGGAAGCTGGACTGCACCCTGTGGGGATCCATAAGCTCCTCCTGGTTGGGGATTATGGTTCCTCACATCTGTACAGCTTAAGAAAAATGTATTGCAAGGAAAAACTCCTCCTCCAGCCCCACCTTGCTCTCACAGCCCTTCAGTTTGTGGCTGAAATGTCACATTGGCTTTCAGCTTGGATGTAGAGCAAGGGCAGGGCGAGTTACGATTTACAGCACAGGTGCTGACAGATCTCCATGAGACAGCATCGAGCTGATTCTTTCAGCACAGCACGAATCCAGGACTCCTGGAGCTAACTGCTGTAAAAATATAACAAGTATAAGGGACTACTTTAGCAGGCTGCACACCATCTAGATCATGTTATTCCAGAACTCTGCACATGCAGCTTAACCTGACCTAAGCTTTTACGATCAGAAACAGCACCTTCCCTTGAGATGTTACTGCACAACCGTCATACAACAAATCTTTCTGAAGAAAGCAACCTGTAAAACCTCACTGTCATCTGAACAGTGATCCCAAAGGAGAACAAATTGCTGGGCTGTAGGTACTTGTTGTCTTTGGAAGTATTCTGTAAGCAAAAGTAATATCGACAGTCTTTAAAGCCAGAGAACCTAGGGCTGCTTCGAGACCAAGAACAGTTTGGGTCTTCTGTATCAATCACACACTTTACTAGCTCTAAAACTCGATCCTGTAACATGCAGGCAGATGGTATAGTTTAAAAGATCAAAAGAATCAAGTCCTAGCACCAATGCCTAGATTTAGCACTTCCAGCACTGTAGCATCAGACTGTCAAGATGAGATTGACATTGGAAGAGAATTTCTTCTGTTATATGAACTCACTGGCTCCATGAATACCTGCCAAGCCTCTTGCAGCTCACATCACCTCAGAGGTGCCCATTTGATCAGTGCACTGTCAGTATTACTTTGGGCGGCAGACACGTATGACAAGAAAATCAGCACCAAACCCACTGTAGCACTTAAGTTCAGAGAAATTCAGAAAGGAACGCTTTGAAAAAGACAAGCTGATGCTCAGCCTGAAAGCCCATTCTGCTGTCAGCAGTGATGTAGTTCATTTCTCTGTAGGGCAAGTTTGCATGTAGCCAGCAGAATCCCAAGCCTGCAGCTGTTTCTCTCCTCTTTTCCCCTACAGACAACCTCATATCCTTCTCCAGCATCCAACTCTAAACTTCCCTCCTTGGAAAGCATTTGCTTGATGAACTAAGTAGCATGACATTAATCAGATACCCCAAGCAACGGGTGGAACTAGAGAGAACAAGGGAGGGAAAGGAAAAATGTTATGCCTGCCAATATTCAAAGGCATTTTCCATGTGACAGTCTGCTCATCTGTGTGCTCTAGGAGGCCTGTGATTTGCAAAGGGCCATAAACAAGATCCACATCTAGGCAGAGCTTTTCGTAAGGAAATCTGGCCCCTAAGGCACTTCATGAGCTCCTATCCACCGGAGACTTGGCTGATACAAGTCTCGCATTTTAAGAAGCCAGTTTTCTATTTGATCAATGGTACCAGGTTTAATACCTTCTTTAATCTGCCAAACCACAAGTCAGCCTCAATTAGGAAGCTTCATACTTCTCAGTAGTGCTGTATCCTTAAAACTACCAAGGGGAAAACTATTCTTAAAAGCTCAGAAGAGAGGCAATCTGTAGAAACAAGGAGACATGCTGACTCCCATACAGAATACTGCTGGTTTGGACACAGCAGATTCAGGATGCTTTCATGGGGAAAAAGGGGGAGGTGGTCAGTCAGAGCCTCCCCACCAGACCACACCAGCCTCACTGAAACTTCAGTGCACTACTCTGCTCAATCATTGCAGTCCTATGCAAGATACCTTCCCAGGCTGACAGAGGCTTCCATAGGCTCCTTGTCACCTAGACAAACCAAGGTGAACCTGCTCAGATCACTTCTTCCTTAGACACTTCATGACATTTGACTCAAAGGGAAAGCAATACCAATGCTGCTTGCTCCAGAACCTAAAACCTGAACAGCTGGTGCCTCACCAGTGATCAGCTGCTGATGAGATGTGAAAAGGAGCTGTTTATAAACAGCCTCAAGTTAATAACAGATTTTTTTTTAAGCTTATTGAATTCCAAACCTTGATAAGCATCTGAAATTCAAGATCAATTTGCAGATCACATGCACATAACATACAAGCATCCACAGTCCTTGAGACAGTAGCTCCCCAACCACTACCACCCCCCTCAGCCACACAGAGCCAAAAGACCTGTTACGCAAAACCAGAGTATGGGAAACTTGGCCTCGATGCCTCCTTCCCACCAACTAATGGTGTCAGGACTAACCAAATGCTTCACCCACTGAAACCACTGCTACTCACACAGTATTCAGAGCAACCATGATCCTTAGAGAAGTTAAGAGCAGTGCCTCCAAGAGGTTTAGCCCATCCTCTCATTCTCAAAATGCTCAGCTCCTCAGTGTTTCTCCTTTAGCACTACAAGCAAGATAAAGCTTCACAGCCCTTATGGTGCTTAAGCCTTCTACACAAAGAGAACCCTGCTGCTCTATGGCCTCTGCAGAGAGCCCATGGTCCTTCTGGGGGCTACAAAAGTTACACTTAAGCTGAACTGAGAATTCAGGGATGAAAAGCTAAGTTTTCTGGGTTTCAGAAGTGAATTTCACAATTGAAAAGTAGCAGGAACGCTAGGCTAAGGACAGCCCATCACTTATGTTACCACCACCTATGTGCCTCTCCATTTCAACAGATCAAAGAGGAAGTTTGGGCATCTATCAACACAGCTACCAGCAGCTACTTCATGCAGCAAAGCACAACACCCCCTCCTTTCATGCCTGGGCCTCTCTTAGCAAGTGCTTCCTATCACCCAATTGCAGCTCAGTTCAGAGCCTCTACCACCATCACAGCAAAATAAACCCCGGCCTTTCACTCACCCTCACAACATAGTTGAATCTCCTGGAGTCCAGGATAGCACTGGAGAAGTCAAGTCGGTTGAAGGCTTCCCCCAAGGTGCAGTAACCATGGCGCTGAGGGGAACAAAACCACAGTCTGGGTCATGTTTTGGCCGACATGAGTCCAGACAGCACCAGAAGATGTGACCCAGGGCAACCTTAACTGGGCAATCTCAGGGGTACAAACCATGGGAGCAACTTGCAGCTGGAGGAGGCCTCCCACAGAGCCACACTTCCTGACATCAGGAGTAGGCATGGCCAGATGTAGATTAAGGTATTTTCCTCAACAGTGACCTGAGATCTGCTCATGACCCAGGAATTTATGGGTCAGAATGAGCCACACATTCCCATGGTTCAATATATAGGGCAAGTTCAGAGCAGTCTCATACAGCTGCTTCCCTCCACGAGTGCAAGCAAGGCGTTGTGATGAATTCCAATGAATTTCCATGTTAGGACTATTCTGGGTGAAAGCCAAGAACAGTATTATGGCTTGGTCTGCAAATGGCTGGTTTTTTGGTTTTTGGGTTTTTTAACAGAGGGAAGCAAACAAGTCATATTTTAAACACATGTACAGCAAGCCCTGGCTCCCTGATTGGGGCTTAAAATCATTACTGAAATTCCAACCACAAGCCAGATCTTCCACTTATCTCCGAAGAGCTTCTGCTGATTCATATCAATACAGTATCTCCCACTGTGTGGAAAAAAAACCCAGTAGAAAATGGAACAAATAACCTATGGAGGCACTCACCTCTTTTGTGCTCCCCTTGTGAACATAGATCCACTTCTCCTGGTGGAAATCTGTTTGGATAAAGACATTTTGCTCAGTTAATCTTCCACCTTAGAGGGCTGGATCTCTGTTCAGCTCATAACACTCACTGCCCTTTTAGTGCAAATGAAGTTATTTTGTGTTTACACCATCTGCACTTGAAACCAAATCTAGCAGCTTGCTAAGCTGCTTTGTTTCCATACTCCTTCATTTGAGACTGCAGGCCTGAGCCTTAGAGAGGGCTTCTGTTTCAGTGACACAGCTCAAGACTCTAAATGTTTAATCTGCCAGCCACAGATATACCATAGCACCTCCTCTTCTTTGGTCCCAGACAGTAAGTGTGGCTGACAGCCAGGTTCTGTTGTTATTGATTTTATTAACTATTCATTACCTTGGTTACAGGCTTGGGATTGAATGTCAAATTTGAAGTTGAGCAAAAATGTCATGAGACACCAGGCATGTGGGAGAGAGCTTTTAGCAGTGAGGTCAGGCTCAGAGGAGCATGCATGTGCTTGCAGCTAACTTGCTAAAAAAGAAAAACCTATTTGGGACCAAAATTTTCCTATTTCTAATTGCCCCTCCCTTCTCTCAGAAATGGGAGTTGTCCCATCCACTCCCCAAAATAGCTTTCCTGTACCCACCACACAGTGCAGTAAAGCCCTTATTGTAAGCAGTTTTGCTGCTCAATCCTCCTCCCACAGGCTTTTGACACTACTTCCACCACACACTGTCAATCAACAGCTAGTGTAAGGAAAATTATTCTCCCTGTCCTGCTAGACTTCTTTCCCTAAAGAAAATATCAGACTTCTGGAGTCCTTTCACCTAAGGATGTAGCAATGTCACTGCTCCCTGGTACCGTAAGCCCAAGGCCACCCCATCTCAGTTCCAGATGTGCAGACCCTGCACCAGGCCCTTTTAAATAGTAGGTCACAGCAGAATCCAGCCAAAAACCGTCATGGTAACATTTGTTCAGAGAACCAAATACACTGAGGGGCCAACTTCTGGCACCAGTTTCTGAAATCCTGGGGGATGCACAATGAGCTAATAGTAGTGTGGGAATTGTAAGTCATTTCCTCTGTGTGTGTTTACATTTGTAGCCCTCACATTGAACTCTAGTACCTATCTTCCAATCAGATCCACACAGACCCTGCTGCCCCTGCAGGCTCCCCCGAGTCCTCCACAGGGCACCATCCAGACCCCTGCTGCTCACTGAGCACACAGAGATTTCAAACCTTCCATTGTTTTGAGTGAGCTGAAATCTTACTTCATTTTTCACGCACTCCGCGCACAGAGATAGGATCAAAGCTCGCATTCAGGCTTATAGCCTCCAGTAATGTAGATTAGTGCTCAACATGCATATGGAAGGAAGAATAAATTTAGCTTGTTGTGCACAAGGAAGTCTGCGGGGTGGGGGGGTAGAGGGGGAACCAAACCCTGGAACTGGTTCATTTGAATGTACCATAGGAAAAAATTACCCTCCTTCTGACAAGCACAAATGACAAATTTGAACAGAATAAGCACAACTCCTCAGAGCAAGGATTATAACAGGGGCATAAATCTTCACATTAAACTGTATCCAAGTTCTCTACTTAGGTCAAACACGGACGCAAAGCCCTTCAAGACACTCTGGAAGGCTTCATGAACTGCACAAAACCAGAGATACGAAGCATTTTCCATTGTATTGCAGCAGCTCTTCTTAAAGAAAGCCCAAATAAACATCTTACATTGAATCTTGGCTTTGTTATTCAGCAGGTCTTTTTTTCTCTTCTTGGCAGCAACATCATAGTTC
The DNA here is from genome assembly GCA_039877255.1 of Loriculus beryllinus. Taxonomy (NCBI): domain Eukaryota; kingdom Metazoa; phylum Chordata; class Aves; order Psittaciformes; family Psittacidae; genus Loriculus; species Loriculus beryllinus. The sequence continues at coordinate 22,375 of JBCJKH010054195.1, forward strand.
AGGCTGTTGAAGAGATTCTCTTTGTTGTGATCATCCTTCTTGCAAAAGCTGTGAATGACACAAAGCAAGGTTTCTGTTTATTTCGGCAGTCTGCTGAACACTGTGCTTCCTGCAAGGAGAGAAAACACACAGGTTTTCTCTGGGAGCTCCAAAGCTGTCTCCTTGCAGGCTGCTGTCAAGAAGTCTACATGCAGATTTTGCATCCAGCAATGGTATTCTTAAATGAGCCTCTGGTGTCTCATTTCTGTGCTATGATACCCATAACAAACAGGAGCAAGTAATACAGATTACTTCCAGTAGTGTCCCAGCACTAACTGTGCATTTTCCTTTCTTTAACCTGTTTCTCTTTTTACGTAGCACCATATCCTCCTGCTGTAGGTGGTAGATTCCTCTGAAGCATTCAGACTTCTACAGAAAGACGTAGTTAGACATCTGAGGTCATATATATGCACTCAAAATATTTATTAACAAAAGAGTCCCTACAAAACATTCTTTCAAGCTCAGCTGATGTCCAGACTCGGCTGATGGCTTTCCAAACACCACACAGTAGTGACTACACAAATTAACAGCTAGGATCTCTAGTTCAAGACTGCCCATCTGCTTTTGCTGGAGCTCTGCTGTAACTATATGATTAGTGCAGAGAGCTATAACCTCTTATTTCCTTCAAGGCCAATGAAAGACTATCTATAAAGAGGATTTGCATCAACATCTCCACATTCTTCAGCCCTGCAAATGAGCAGATCCATGTAGCAATGTGAAACCGGGAAGCCCTCAGGCAGTCCCATCACTGTAGCACAGATCCATGGGGGTGGCAGCACCCACCAGCAGCTTTCACACCAGAGGACCCTGCACCCACCATGCTGCCCAGAGCTGTGGGGATGAGGTCTATGTGTGGAGATGCTGTGAAGACAGGAAATGCATGCAACAGACCGAAACAGACAGCTCGCCCATTGCCCCAGCAGCTCACAGGGGATGGGAGATGGCTGTCTGCAGCTCTGAGCTCAAAGAAGGGTCCTCAGTGCACTGCTGTGGCTGGGACATCCCTGGAGCTCTGGCAGGCCCTTGCGAGCTGCTGCTTACATCCCTGGGCAAACTTCCTCCACAACAGCCACGAGGACCTTCACAGAGCCAGACCGCTTCCTCCACAGACCTCATGTTTATACTGCCTCCAAAAGACAACATGAGCACCACACCAGCTCACACCTCTGACAGCCACCCGGCACGGGCTCCTGCAAGGGAACGAAACCTGGGCAACAAGGGTCCTCATCTCCCGTCTGCCATCTCTCAGCACAGCCACACCAGCAGCATACATGGAAACCAAGCGACCAGGACAGTTTCAGCCCCATGAGGAACTCAGGCCTCTTCCAGATGGGTGTTCTGGCTTGGCATCTCACATGGCCCCCAATGCAGAAGAAACTTCCCTGGCTTCAGAACACCAACAGCCTCAGCTCCCCCTTCCTGCTCCATGTTCTCCTCACTGATAACGACAACTGCAGCACCTCCTGCAGGTTCCATCACCACACTGAAGGAGGGGAACAGCAATGCAGGTGCGCAGTAACAGCTCAGGCAGCCTGACACTTCCACCAGCATCACCTAAACCCAAGTGCAGAACATCTCGGCCGCACATCTCCCCCATCCATGCTGCTTTCTGGTAGCGGGACCAAAGCCCAAGAACAGAGCATGGCAGTAAGGAAGAAGCAGGTTTGAGATGTTCGAGCTCACACCTTATCAGGGTTACACAGAATCAATAACGGGCCAGGTCAACGCACCCCATGCAGTGTCAGAATCCATGCCCAAGAGCACAAGACGGATCTGCTTTAAATCTTACGTGTCAACAGTACACCCCTGACTGTTGACTTCCTACTGAATGACTCTGTAATCTGAAACCTCCATAACAACAGCAGTGGACTAATTCCAGCATGGGAGGCAGATTATCCCCCTGTTTATGTACTGCCAGGTTTCCACACGCTTCTCCAAGACATCTTGACAGGTTGAACAGTTGGGACACCAGCACCTGGCACTGCAAGGACCTCAGACTGGGGCCAGCATGTCACCTGCTTGGTTTTTAATGGGAAAAGGGCTGTATAAACCCACGGCAAAGCCAGCATTCCCAACACAATCACATTATTAACAGCCATTTTCCTACCTACTTACGAATGAGATGCTTTTCAATTCTAAACTTCACTTTAACTTAGAGCTTGCATAAAAGGGAGCCCTGCCACATAAACCTCCTCGCACAACAACATTTCAGCAACGGCTCACAGCAAATCGCTGTTTGCTCCATGTCCCTTTGCCATGGACATTCCTGACACATCCCTCAGCCCAAACCTAACTGCAAACAAGGTAACTGCTCCGAGAAACGCTTGATTCCGACAGCAGCAATGTGGCCGGAGACCACGAACACCCACACTGCTGCACGGGCTTCCTGCCCGCCGCATTGCCGGGCTTTGTTGCTGTTGTGCAGGCAGATTAGTCAAGCAGCACGGAAGGTACATTACTCATGGGCTGCGGAACATTCACGGCTTCAAACACATCACCCGCTCCAGCCCAAGAGCCGGGAAGCCCCAGGCAGGGCTGTTTCACGAAGGGGATAGCCCCAGATCCCCCACGAGAGGCTCCGCGATGCTCCCCACGGGCACACCGCCCGAGCAGTGCGGCTGTGACTGTTTTCACCCCCCTCTTTCCCGTCCCACAACAGCCTCTGCGCACCGACATCCCGGACCGCCGCGGGGGCCGAGGGACACGGACTCCGGGTCCATGTGCGGGAAAGCCGCAGAGCCGGTGTTACCGGTAACCCCTCACGGGAGCCTCCCCCGGCCGGCCCAGCCCGGCTGAGCGGAGACACCGCCGTCCATTTTACCGATGCCCCCCCCGGCGCCGTGCGGCCGCACAGCGGCGCCCCCTGGCGGCGCGGCCGTGAGGGGGGTCAGGAGCGGGGACCGGACCGAGCCGCCGCCGGTACCTGCTGATGTCGCCGACGAAGCCGCCGCTCTTCTCGTCGAGGAAGCGCGTCCATCCGTCAGCCGTCTTCACCCAGCTCTGCCCGGGGGACCGCCAGTCCCGTCCCAGGAACGGCATGGCGGCGAGACGGAGCGGGGCGACACCCGGAGCGCTACCGACAGCCGGAGGAGCGGCGGCGGGACCGGTGCCGGAGCGGATCAGGCCGGAGCGGAGCTCACGGTATCGAGAGGCGCCGCAGGGCTGCGGGCACCGGGCCGCGCCGCGCTATTTATACGGCGCAGTGTTGCCGGAAGCGCGGGGCTGACCCCGCCCCCGCCGCGCCGCACGTGGCGGTGTTTATCGGCACCGCCCCGCCCTCCGCGAAGGATGGGCGGGGCTTGACTGGAGGGGGGCGTGGCTTGAGCTGGAGGGGCGTGGCCAGGGGGCGTGAGCAGCGGGGAGGCGTGCGTGTGTCCGCGCGTTCATAGGTAAAACATCAAATCTCGATTATAAATACATAGAAATATAACGTCTTATGCGTGTTGCAATCCCAGATATAATGTGTATTCCAGATATATTCCTGTGTTCGATTTATTGATACAAATAACACAAGCATTTACACGGGCATGTTAATACTAATATGGTTTGCATTTTCATGTATTACAAAATTGTGTTCTATTTATAGAAATATAAAGAATCTGAACATACAAATTTAGAACCTTGTGAAAACGTGTAGGCTATATGTATAATGTAATATGTGGCTCTATATAGAGAACACTATATAGAGAGAAAGTTTTCTATATTAAATGGGTTCTAAACAAATGCTTCATGTGTATGTGTTTTATACTTGCATAAGATTTTATGTATGTACAACATACATAAAACATATGTATAACATGGTTTATGTATAACATTTTATGTATATCATGTTTTATGTACCTATTTTTTATATATTCATGTGGGTTTATATGAATTTCATTTTTATATATAGAATCATAGATTAGTCAGGGTTGGAAAGGACCTTAAGACCATCCAGTTCCAACCCCCCAGCCATGGGCAGGGACACCCCACACTAAACCATGCCTCCCAAGGCTTCGTCCAACCTGGCCTTGAACACTGCCAGCGGTGGAGCACTCACAGCTTCCTTGGGCAACCCATTCCAGTGCCTCACCACCCTCACAGTAAAGAATTTCTTCCTCATAT
>JBCJKH010054197.1:0-19292 GCA_039877255.1 Loriculus beryllinus
GGGGGGGGGGTGTTAGGCATTGCATAGTTGAAGTTGCATTATGCCAATCTGTATAGTAAAAGCACAAATACACCAATATCTGTCTCTGCAAAGAGCTTGATCTGCTCTCATTCCTCATGAAAATAATTACAGTGATTTCAGTTGGATTTAGTCCAACTTGCTTAAGAAAAAAGGCATCATTATTTATTTGAAGTCTAAAAAGAAGATATTAAGTCTTTTTGAGGGCAGTTGCATGCCATTTTAATGGTAGAACATACCTAATCAGAATAAAAGAAAATCTACTGCAAAGAGAAAACATAAACTGTTAATGTGTTACTTTTCTAATTTTACAAGGATTTTTTAAAGGAAATGCTGTTAAGCTGAGAAAATTGAAAAACAATAAAGAGCAGTAAACATTATCTTAACTCTCCTTGGTAAATAGCCAGTGCAATTGGCCTGTAAATGAACCTAGATGGTAATGGGAAAATATTTAATGGGAATGTTTGACCAAAGCTGTGTCTGGCATTCCTTTCCATCATACCACGCAAACCTTTTTTCACCTTTTCTTTCAAGTTTTCATGGGAAAACCCATTACTGCCTCACAGCTGCCGGAGTGAAACCTTGATGTTTTACTAGTGGACTAACAGTCTGATTAGTCTCTGCTGCTGTGGCTGGGTATAAAATATTAATTTGCTTTTGTTACTTTTTATTTGTTCTGAAGAAAAACTTAAATAAATGTTAGAAGTGGTGCAGACCATGGGCTCTGTGTCTGGCCAGGAGCAGTGTCCCTTCAGAAGGACGTGTTAACAGGGCAAATATACAATGAATACACAATGATACACTCTGAGGCATATTCTGATTTTAACACAACTGAACCAACTTGGTTACATTCAGAAGCAGTCTGAATTCTCTGCAGTAGGTTTTTATAGGCAGAGGGAGGTCACTGAAGTCACAAAACAACTATCTGCAGAAAAATGCAAATTAATATCCCATAAACCAAGACTGGGTCTATGCAAAATGAGTAACACTTAAAACATAAGAACAAATAACATAATTGTTCCTATTATCTTTTTATCCTTAATTTTCATAGGAGACCAAATAAAGTATTATGAGGATGCAGCTGGCATCTAAAATTCATTAGAAGATAGACGATGATGTGTTTATATTGCCTAATGTGGCCAGTTTTTGAGGAAGGTCAATCCAGAATTTACTTAAATTAAATGTTAATCATAATGGTCTACAGCTGCATGCACACAATATGTTTGGTTTCATATATATTATTAATGAAAACTCAGTGGAATTCTATACACTTCAAAATTTTGAAGCCACTGCTATTCTTATTTATGCTTCCAGATGCGTACTTTCAGAATAATAGTGAAACTAATGGAAATTACTGCTATATAAATGGGAATTAATAATCAAACAGCCAAGCTGAATATTTCCTTCTAAGGAAACAGTGCTTTAATGCATAAATATTATTATATGGCTCATGTCAAAAGGGAAGCATTGTTTGGCCTTTCACATTCTGGTTGCTGTGTGCAGCTACTCTTCTCTGATTTGTGGCATAAGGAAACCGTGCAAATCAAAATAGTTATTATTCAAACATATGCCATTCACATCCATTTTGTTGCTTTCTTTGAGAAGTATAATTAAATGGTTCCAGAGAGGACAACTACATAATACAATATACATGCATCAACTAAAGCCACAGTTTTCACTTTCATCAATGTATCTAAAACAAGACAAATAAGCAACGAAACAACCCTGAAAAATCCTTCAGGGCACCAAACTCATGTTAAAATAAGGAAAATAACTATCCCTTTTATGTTATTAGGCTTTTCTTACTAAAATAGGACAACTGCCACACTGTGATGAACGTATTTCAAATGTTTGTGTTCAAGCTGTCTCCTTGATGTGGAATATCTCCAAAACCAACACATACACTAATGTAACAGAGGCAGTTCTTTTGTAAGGCTTTTTTAAAATAGCATAGCATGAAACTCAAACTGTCAGTGCATAAATTACTGCTGCCTTGAGGCTGCAATAACTTATGCATCCTTGTATTCACCCCTCATATACCTCCCCTGTCAAAGGGAAGCTCAAACCTCCCCTCCCGCCTCCATCTCTCCACCTCTTTGTGGCAACCATTACAATGCCATTAAAAATAGGTTGGCTTGCCCATTACTTGTGTAGGTGAGGGAGCAAAGAACTGCATAACTAATAGCAGAAAAAACAAACAGGAGGGTTTGGGGTTTTACTTTAATGAAATCTACAAAAATATTATTACAGTAATTATGTATTCCTGTAACTCATTATTTGTCTACAGACAGGCATAATTTGATTTTACTTCTTTAATAAAAACTTGATCAAATTTGAGGTTATCATTGACAGTTCATGGACAAAACCAACTGATCAATAATGTTAGCAATACTAAGCAATAGGCAATTTTAACTCCAGAGCAATTACTGACCCTGATGTAGTCAGCTGAAAGGTTTGATCTTGCTGAGCCAAACAATGTCAGAAGACTGGCTTCTTTATTTTTCATTACTGTCTTTTTTGTCCCTTTATTTTTTTTCCTTTAAAGAATAAGGCCTTATCTTGCTAATAAAAGATGTGCCAAACTACACAAACTGAAAACTCATATTTGCTCCTAAATAATAATTTCCCCTTTTTTAAGCAGAGGAAAAGAAAAACCAGTAAGAAATAAGATTGTAGCAAATAGCACTCTCTGATCTGCAAACACATTTACAATATCTTTAGTCTCAGGAGCAGATCATGACACAATCCAGTCTAGACTATGATGGTGTTATGTGTACATAATGCTGGCAAAAATAATTAAACTGCACTGAAAGGATTTTATACTGCAGTTCTGACTTAAACTCATCAAATTAAATTCTTCATGAATTAATGCACATAGATTGAGGTCAATGTAGTATATGACTTCGACATTTCATAAAGATGAGTGTCAATTATGGATTCTTTCATATATTTTAGATGGCTCAGCAAGACATAAAGGTAACTGAAAATTACATCCAATATTATTTATACCTTAACTTTATCCAACATTATAGTTTATGTTATGAATTTACTCATTAGAACCACCCATACTTGGGTATTAACTACACTACTCATACTGAATTGAAGGCACCCAAGAGTTTTAATAAATGCTTTCCCATGTTAATTCTGAAACTATCTCATTATTTTATATCACCAGGAGGATCACAGTACAAATTTACAAGGCCATATATAGCCTTTCCTACAAAAATGGCAATATTGTGCCCTTTGAGTGATTAGCATGAAACACTTTGCTCAAAAAGACACTTGAAAGTGTCTGCACTATCTGTGATATTTACCTGATGGTTTCAGAGTATTTAAAATATTCTGAAGTACCCAGAGAAAAATCTTTAATGACTAGAGTCATGCATTTCTGCTCTTGGAAGTTTTCTTAACTATGACTCTGAGAAGCAGACAGGTTAAGAACAGCTCAGAGCCACTGTCTTTGAAACTGCTTTGTACACCACACCACAAGGAGAACATGAAAGGAGCAAAAAGACTTTTCAGTGATCAGCAGCCACTTCATTAGGCTAGACTGGAATAGCCAGAAGTGGATTTTACTTTACAAAGAGGAAAAGATCCTCAATTAAATGCTCACAACTCCCAAGTGCTGATTAAAAAACCACCACATCCAAACAAAGCAATTTGGATATCTTTGGCCTTGGATAATATGGATCAATGCAGAGTATGGAGTGGTCATGCTCCTTTATGAACTCATTCCAAGTATAATTGGGCAGATTATCAAAATTGAATTATTGCTCTCCTGAACAGGGAGTGGAGAAATAACTCAAAACTTCATAAGCAGCAGAAGAAATGCTATAAAGATATTAGCACTTTATGCAAATAACATAGTCCTCCTACACCTGGTATGTGCACAGCCCTGGCAATCACTGCATATTATTATTATCAGCATTGACAAAAATATCCCCAAAGCAAACAACACCTCAGGAGCTCCTAAGAAACCTTAACAACCACTGCCTGGTATCTGTTAACCTTTTCAGATTGATGCTGTTTTATCATGTCAGCATGGAACTGCCAGACTCCCAGCTTACCAAGCATTCAGCTGTATCACAGATCACTGCACTAGGGCACAGTACAGAACTGAAATTGTGTTTACAGTAGTTGCAGTTCTGGCTGATGAAATTCTTCAGTTTCTGACATGATGCATTAGCCCACACTACTCACTAAAGTAAAACCATCTCACCTTACTTAGTAAGGCAAAAACACCTCACCTTACTTAGGCTTTCTCTCATTCACCTGGAGGGAGCACAGATGTACATGCAGTCCAGACTTGGTGTCACACCTGCTTCACAGAGCAGTGCCTGAGGAATCTGGCCCTAAAAACCTGAATGAGAAACACTTCAGCAATAAAGGGGATACTCTGCTGTTGTAAGAGGTGACAACTCCGTGCTTAATCACTTTAACAAACTGAAGAGAGGCCCTGACTAAATGCTGCTGTGCAGTGCAAATCGCTGACTGGTGATTTGCTTCTCTGGGCTGCTGAAACCAGGGTAAACCCTTCTAAGAGCAAAGCAACAGGCTGTGAACACGGCGAGCTCAGGATTAGGAGGAATAAAACCTCAGGTCACCTTGCTCTTCCGATGATTCTTTGCACCACGAATCAAAGCAAAAGAAGTGGTCAGGAAAAGCTATGCATCTAGAACTGAAGAAATGAATAATTACCTGTTACTGAGTATAAAATTCATGCCAGAAACTTTTCACTTATTTTCTTTAGAGATTAAAATTGAATCAATTTATGGAGCTATTTTTCATTCCAGTGTACTAGAGTAGTACACTGTCTTATATACCTTCTTAAATGCATACTCACAGCACTGTCCTACTGTGAACTGCAAGAAAGCTTCAAAAAAGAAGAAAAAAGAAACAAGGTGTGATTTAAAATGTCTCATGAGGAGCCAGAGAAAAATCTATCTCTGCAAGAGAAAAATCCTTTATAAACTCCTTAACCTAAATACAATATGAGGTCATTTTACCTGCCAGCTGAGTGGGCTTGTCATAAATGGATTCACATTTATTTTTCTTCTATAAAGCATTTGTGTCATCTTTATGCTTACTGAGACAGCTGATATTTTCTGGGATGAAAAAAAGCATATGGTCAAACTAGTTTGGTAAATTCTATGACACCTGAAAGAAGAAATGACATCTTAAAGGGCCAAGTGTCCTAGATGAAGTACTGAAGCTCTAACTGAGCTCTAACCAGTGGATTTCTTCATGTAAACCTCATTGCAAACACCATTTAATTAACTACCTTAAATGTAGAGCTTCTAGTAATCAATTATGCATCTCTTCAAAGGCTCAATTTATTTTTCAGGTGAAGAAATTCACAATAAAATTTAAGGTAATTCCTGTTTCGAGTATGAAAACCTGTTTTTCAATTGTATCTATGGTCACTGGCTTCCAGTATGACAATCTGCACATCTTGCAAGTCAAAGCTATCTGTGCTTTCAACTCAAGAAAGGTATTTTCATATACTTAAGTAGAAGAAGATCAGGTCCTTTGCATATAGGCATTCTTTTCTACAACCTTTCCTTCTAGTCTGAGAAGTCTCATCTCCTCCCTGAGATCAACAAATTCCACCCTGTCTCCTCTGGTTCCAAGCAAAAACTTTCCATTTTCTCTAAGGCTTGGCTTTGTGTCAAGTCCTTCAGAGCAAAAGGGCCAACAACCCCTCTCATATACCTTTTCAGTCCTTCTCCCCTCCACCTGCCCTTGGAAACTGTCTTGAACTTTGGCTTTGCTTCGAGAAATCTGGAAATTTGAGATTCCGACCATTTAAGCCTTGCTGATGCACACATAAAATCAACAGAGAACAAAGGCTTCTGCCACTTCACTACCTGTGCATACAGTAAAAAAATTAAATGCTATGGCTATGCCAAAAGTTGATAAACCACGCATATTTATGAAAAACTAAATATTTAAATGTATGCATTTACACAAGTCAGGTTATAAATACAACAATTTGCAGACGTCTCCAAGGCACGGGTGAGCAGCAATGCCGCTAGTTCTTGTGTTTACTACAGAAGATACTCAGGGTCTCAGCTTATGTTCCTAGAAGTTCTAGCTGCTTTTACTAGGACCGTGAGGGTAGCACATATCCTACTTTAGCCTTCCAGAAATTATACAGGGTTTTCTTGTTCATACTCTATATCTTAAATATTCTGACATAGTTTTACAAGCTCATTTCACCTGAACTGAGGTCAGATTCTGATGCTCTCTCAGCTGCAACCAGACTCACGCTCAGTGGATCACCACAGTCTTGCTGTGGTCCTCTCCATGGATGGGCTGACACACTTCCTTATTCTGAGGGGGTCCATGAAACAAGACACAAATTTGTTGTTCATATGCAGTTACTCGACTTGTTGGAAAATACTGCTGACAGTAGTGTGTGCTTCAACAGCTTCAAGGGATGCTCAGGCATTTTGCCTAGGCATTTCAGCAACAAACTGAACCCATTGAGGATACTCAAAACTTGTAAAGAGGCACAAAGCTGAAGTGCAGAAGCCTGCCATGAACTCTGTGCTGTTGGTCTTTAGCTGTCTTAGTTTTGACAGTATGATACATCCCATGCTGGATGACTTTCAAAGGTGATTCACCCCTCTTGTTCATAAGCTAGAAAAATGGTTTAAGTGATTACCAGGGGTAAGCTGAACAAATAGCAGCTAATGTGAAAGATCAGGAGAAAAATGCTTAAGGCTCTCAGTCCATCCAAACTGCAGCCAACATCCCTTCTCCTACACAGGGTCTCAATGTTTGTTTGGGGAAGAATCAGTTGAAGGGCTTTCTTCTATATCTCTGTACCACGGAGACCAAGATAAAAGGAGTCCAAGAGACCATAGAGATTTCAGAGGAAATAAATGCAGAGCGATTATCAAAAGCTAGATTTAACTGTCCAGGCTCAGATTATTCCTGAACATATCTAGGCAGCAAAATCAAACTGCAAAGCAATCCTGGAATATTTCAGGAAAGGTTTTGGCATGTTTCATGAATAGAGCTTTAGTTCATACATTATACTGCTGAAAGCAATGAAGCAATGCGCCCTAAATAAGAATGTCAAGATTTGCCACTTTGTCAGGGTAAATTACTTATATTTCATACAAACATTGCTAAGTATCTACAACTTTCCATTCCATATAAATACAAATTCTAGGCATTCCCAAAAGGCTGACAGTGAAACAAATGGGTAATTTTCCTACTGCACATAACTACACAAAGTATGATTGTTCTTTTAATCGAAATAATGGATGTTCTACCATCTTACACTGTGTGTGCTCTACGTTGTACCAGAGCTTGAAAACTTGACCTGACATCCCATCCTTTTAAGCAAAGCCACGGAAAAGATGCAATGCTTTTTGGCCATGCTGCAAGTTGCCTTTTGCAGAAATCATGACTGAGAAGAAAATTTCTGGATGGCAGCTACTGGGGCACGAGTCTTAAATGTACAGCCCTGTGAAGCCTGTTCCTGTGATGTGGAGGCTGAGCTTCAGCTTGGGACTTCTTGCCAAGATTTTATTCTCTGCTGTGCATTTCCCAGTACATAAAGAAGTGGGAAATGGGACAGCTCATCTACATAGCTACCTAAAGGCTAGCAATTGAGACTGTCTACACATCATCCGCATGATCCTGGGCTGCAGTCCAAAATACTCCTGAAAAGAGCCAAAAAACTCAGAAGAATCAAGGTTTGCAGTAACTCTTTCTGTTTTGTCATCTTTAGTTAGGCTTCCAAACATGTTTTGTATGTTGCGTTATTCTTCACCACAGACTGATATTTACAGAAAATAATGTCAAGATTTTAAATCCTTTCATACTTTTGAAAGTGTAAGCAAGATAAATCACATCAACCTTACAGAGACAACTGAGAGGAATTAAACAGGTGTAAACATACTAGGAAACAAGAATTATAATTTCAGAATGGAACAAGCCCATGTTTAATTCTGAGAAAACTATGAGCCAGCTCTAAATCCTCTTTCCTTCATGCAATGGATTCAGACCAGTTCTTCAGTTGGTGGAATAACTCCCCTGCTCTGAAGAATAAACATGTTAATGAACAGCTCAGCTATTGATCTTTTTGACATTTGACTGTTCAGCAGGTGCTGAATTCAGGGCTTACTAATGCTGGTGTAGCTGCTACCATCAGTTTCATTTTTCCCTTTACTAGGGGATGATCTTTATAAATGATGATAAAACTTCCTGACATGCAGAAAGACAACACAGAGTTTAACAAATGAGCTATGCGGAAGGAGGAGTTCTAGTTCTGTTGCACCTGTCTGCTCATGGAAGGTGCTTATAAGGAGTCATTCTGTGTTGCATTACATTTTTTAATTGCTGCTTTCAGCATCAGTCCACCCCAACCTGATATTTCAAAATCCCTAGGAAGCCACCAGATACTAAAGCAGTCTTTTTACACTCCACAAAAATTCATCTTACCCAGATGTTTTACAAAAAAATGTTATGTTCTACATATCAGTAATTTTCAGTGCAACTCTAATTTCCTAAAAGAAAAAAGAAAATCCATCCATTTAATTTTGTGGAAGATATAAGAAGCCTGGTTCTACATACCACTTCTTTTATCAGCTGCAATCTTTCATTCCCCAGGGAAAGCAGTACAGAAGTGTCTTGTCCTTTGACAGCAATAGATAACTAACCTCATTTTGTAAAAGCAGAACTAAACAGAAGAGTTATTCTTTGTCTTCAGCAGAAGCAGTGAATCAGACCTCATTGCCTTGTACTAAACTTAATTTAAGGCAATTTGATGCCTTATGCCTAATCATCAAGAAGCTTAGTTGTAAGTCTTGGGTTTTTTTGGCTCTTTACCTGGCATTTCTTTATGCAACACAGCACCAGAAGGTTTTATATCTAAAAGGAATAGGACAGGTCATATTTTCTGAAGCTGTAGTTTCAGACCTTCTGCATCCTTACCCATCCATTATGATTCAAGTCAAATTTTTGTGCTTTTTGGCAGTAAGGATTAAAGATGCAGTTGCTTTTAAAGCAGGTATTTTCAACTCTTCTTAGCTACATAACCTGGGGCTGTGTAAGAACACTTCTGTGCCTCAGCCTTCATCTAGCCAGTGTTAACCAATTAAAAAAATTAATACGCAATCAGACAATAACCCTATTTACTAAAGCTTCTTTCCCCCCCACCCCCCCATTTTAGGTCTCACAAGATACTTACTGACAGACTAAATCAAAACCAACTAACAGAAAAATTTCGGATTCAGAGAGGTATTTGGTTACAATGCCATAAAAATGGTAATCTATCTGCGCCTCTGTCTAGACTCTGTCTACTCTTTGTGTAGGTAGGCTTTACACAGTGTCAGTCACTTCCTTGTCCTGTGATGATCTGAAGGAAGTGGATGGTGACTTGATGCACGTCACAGAAACCACTTGGTGTGATTTTGTTTAAAAGTCTGTGCACAGTAGGTATGACAAATCAAAGCAACTCAGGACAAAATGCCTGTGTTGTACTGAGCTGGAAAGCGAAAAATCTGTAAAAAACAGTGTTTCTCAGGCAAAAATAAAGTGAAACATTACTTGAGAAACATTATGGTAATTTAAATAAACAAAAGCTTCAGTGTTACAATCCACCATACCATTTTTGTAATTAAATGAGGAGTACTTCACACTTTCATGCAACATTAAGATGACTATGAAAACCACAAGCTTACCTCTCCACACATTCATACTAGTGTTACTCTGGTTCATTGACTCAGTGGAATAACATCTGATTTACAGTAAAGGAAAGCAAGAAAAGAAACAGACCTGGCGAATGGAAATAAACCTGAGGTTTCTGAAGAAACACAATCCTCAGCATGAGATGCAAAAGGTGACTTTCCTGACAAGTGCTACCCAAATTCTTAATAGCTTTCTGTATGTAACCCCATCTCATTTCATCCTGACAGAATCTTAATTAGTCTTCATTCTACTGCAGAGAAACCTACTGAGGCAGTTAGCACCATGTAATTAATCAGATATTTTGCACGCATCACAGCAACCAACAGTGTCAACTTCCTGATATGAGTTAATACAAATAGAAATCAACCTTGCCTTTCCGTTTCACATGAACTAAAAGCATGTGGCATGGAATGAACATGTGACTATTTCCTCTATACACTGCTTATGTGCGTGCTTCCCTTAGCAGCCATTTCCTAATGCATCATTATTCTCCGCAAAGTCTAATTTATTTTTTCTGCTGGTACAAGGAGAAGAACAAGCAATTTTGTATTTCCCTTCAATTTCAGTTTCTTCAGAGAAAAATAAGTCCAGCAACTGAAATAAAAAATGATAAGACATAATTCTTGCTGCTGGAGTTCATAAACCTCCCACTTTATCTTTCTTTCTGTGTGCTTTAACAGTTTTTAAGAAACTGAATTTTGCACCTGCATATAAATATACATTTGAGAGCAAATCTGCAACAGCCATCTCATAGCAACAGAAAATAAAGTACTTAAAAATATAAACTTATACAACATACACATTAACTCACTGGATCAAAAGCTTCACCACCTATCTATGTAATTGTAGATCTTAACTTTATTCTATTGTTTAAGACTTAGCTTTTGTCTTCATTGCAGGAGCCAAGCATCACAGCATTGTGCCTGATGTCACTGAGTGGGAAACCATATGATTATATGATTTAATGGCAAAGAAGAAAAGAGCCACTGCTTAAGGAAAACAGTTTTATAAAGCTGATTCTCCAGTCTCCTAAGCTTAAACTGAAATAGTTTAATAACCAGTAAAAAACCATCAGAAGGTTCACTCAGTTCTGTGTGGCATTTGTAATATGCTGCAGTTTTTATTAATTGTGAATACACATCAGTGTTTTGCTTCAGCAGAACACTTTAAGATTGCAAGAACAATTTAGTCCATAACTAATATTCAACATAAAAAGGAGTAGTCTAATGTTTTGTGATTTCTCAGGTTCTTAGAACAAACCAGGGAGATAATAACATTCACAAAAAGGCAGTATTTAAATGATAGTTTATCCCAGGAACTGACAGCAAACTGCTTGGCACCTTCTCTCTACAGTGTTTGTGCCCCGAAGTATCTAAGATAGGAATGATTAAAAACTGTGACATCAAACGGTTTCATTTCCAGTGGTGTCTCAGCACAGGAATATGTACAGCCTATTCAGTACCTGACACAAGGAGACATTCACTATTATTATTGTTCAAATTCTGGGGATATTTTTTGTATTTGAAGGCCTAACACCAGAAACAAGGTAGCCTACTGGAACTGCCAAATGTTTCAGGTGCTGTCATCCACGACTACTGCTCATCAAAGATATCTAATGTCTATTTCTTAGGACCTAATTGCCCTGCGTCTCCCTCCTGTCTGAATCTTCTCCATTTATTTTAATGCTGGAAGCATACAACAATTATAACTATGATAAGACTGCTTAATTATGATAAGACTGCTAACCAAGTTTGCTTTAACCTAAGTAAATCAGCAGTAACTGAAGATAATTAACTGTTCCTTTGTGCTCTTGTTTTAGCAGGTGGCAAATACATTACCAAACAACAGCAGTGTGGATGTATGTATAGGAACTACAGCTAAGGTGTGGTAAGTTTATTCCAAACAACTTCATCAAGCTACCTACATGCACTGATACCTCTTCCATCCTAAAGACACTGCTGTCCTTTATCTTTTAATTCTGAGCTATATTTTATAATCCCACAGTCACCTGTGCCATTACCTAATTCAGATTTCACTCTGACACTTAGGCTGAATGTTTGACCTAAGATACAGCTAGCATAACACGCATGTGAGCCATAGTAGGTTCACAATATGACTTTTGAATAGTAACTCTAAGATTATGAGTAGGATGCGAGTAGGCAGTCATGACAAGGGGCAGAGGGCAACAGAGGTAAAGTCAGACTCCTGGGGCTAATTTTGACAACAAGAGCTATGTTTAACCTGGAATTAAAATCTTAGTATGAACAAGGCAAAATGAAGCCTAAGCACAGCCGAAACTGTTCCAAAGGGATCAGTCATCATAATAAACTCATGATTAGACTATGCCTACCTGAAGATTGTACACACTAAGACCTGTAGAAAAATGCAAGTATGAAACCACAAGTCTTCCCTTCATGACTTCTGTTAGTCTGATAGTTGTATCATGTAGAAAAGTTCTAGAGAAACTCCCACTGTTTTGGATGATTCTTCCAGTTCAAAGTGCCAAATTTCTTATTACGCATGATATGGAATGACTGAAGCATTGCTACCCAAAACAAACTTTATTAGCCTTGACCATGTTAAGTATCATCAGTCCTGGAACATACGACATTTTACTTTATCATATGCTGTAAGTTTATCACATTTGGCCACATCAAACCATTCTTACTCAGACAAACAACATATTCACAGGAGATTTCATTTAAAAGCAGACTAAACCAGAAAGACAGATGTTTGACTAGTGATTTTAAAAGATTTAAAAACTAATGACATTCTTTACTTCTCCATACTTTCCTACTTGATGTCACAGCTAGTGTTTTTCAACTCTAGAAATACTTAACACCTTGAAATCACTCTGAGCTCTTGTCATGCAAGATCAGATTGAAAATTTCTAACTTTAACATAGGGTATGTCCTTAGTTGGGTGAAAGGTACAGCCACTAAAGACTTGATCTTTATCAATACGCAGTCGCCTAGGGTATCAGAACTTTGTCATGGAATAGAATGTAAGCTTCTTTGGCTCTATCCAAACCCCCTGGATCTGAAGAAAGTCTTGGAGTTGTCAATCATAAAGCTGGTGAAAAGGGCAGTGGCACACCTATCTGATGCAAAAAATGCTGCCCAGGTGAAACCTGTAACCAAGCAAATTCTGTACACTGAGAGCGGGCAGTGACAGATGCTCCACAGAAATATGCAAGATTCCTCACAAAAAATGCTTTCTGATGCTTAGATCTCTTTTTGACAGGATTCGCTACCTTTGGGGCTTCTTCATTGTTGAATATTGGCTTAAATGTGAAAACACTGGGCTTAATATATTTTCATTTAAGAAAAGGTATCTCTGGTAATTCTTGTCATGTAATAAATTCACTTCTGGATATCCATGTGACATATCTACAGCATCTTTTCTTCAGCAGAACCCTGAAGCATCTTATGCATTATATTCTTAGACCATTATTGATGCCTAGACACCTCCAGAGTATATGTTAGCATGGAGTGTCTTTGTCCAATGACAAGAGAAACGTGCGTTTATGTAAAGTGGCGTGGGATTTGCAATGTCACGCACAGCAGAAGGTCTTGCTTAACAGCCTACTTCATAGCGCCAACTTTATTTATTGTGCAAGAACTCAAAAACCCTGGCAAGTGTTGAATCTGCGGCTCCATGGAAACCAGGTATTCTGAATTGAATGTTTATACTGCTAACACTATCCTCCAGACAATCTCTTTACAAATGATCAGTAATATGAAGATGCCTTATTCTCATTTATCCATTCATTTTAGTTTCTTCAGAATAATATTGTTTTCTAGGACCATCAGAATATGCCACCTGCATCCAAAAGAAAATTGGGTTGGCCTGCACATACTGTTTCTAGAAATACAGCAGCTAATGAAATAAAAAAATCAGTTTAAATGATGGCACTTACCCCGTTCTGTATCATAGAGGTACACAAACTTTTCCCACTTATAATGAGTCAAGAGACTCAAAATGGCTCCTTTTAATGCTGGTCGCATCTGGATGACAAACTGCACATCTGCATCCGTTGGGAAGCTGGGTGTGATGAAGGATGTGTGAAGCGCCCCACAAAATGACGTCAGTGTGTTCATTGACATCTGGTCATAGAATCCAAAGATGGCATAAACTCCTCTGGAAAACTGTGAACAGACTAACAAAGACAGGAGTGTTAAAATCTGACATAAAATGAACACAAAAAACCCCTTTGATGTATATATGAAGTAAGCTGTCTCAGAAATCTTGAAATTATTCTGTATCATGCAGCAGATGGAATGAATTCATGAGATAACATACACTAATTTCATTGTAATGTGAGTTATACCAACTTTGACACAATTAAGCTGGTCTGAGCACATTTTTGATTGCAGTTTTGTCCTTCTATACTGTTATAATCCACTAATCTATCCATATTGTTTAGAACACAGGATTACATTGCTTGTCCATAAAATACCTTCCCTCCCTTGAGCAGCATCTTGAGGACTCTCTTCATAGCTATGTAACAAATGCTGGGTCTGCCTAAAAGTCAAGATGTTAAGATGTAGTTTTCCCTGCTTTCCCAACTTGATTCAGATCTTACTCAAAGAAATCTGTATTGTTAATTCCTTTAGAGTCGACAACTCTGAAATCTCTGTATGAAACCTCTGTATGGTCTTTTTCAGTGAGAAATTGTGGTGGCTTCTTAACTGAGTGTTAAAATCTTTCAGAAGCAATTTGGAAAATGCACGGCTCATTAATGAGCTCTAAACACAAACACGAAAACATATTATATTGCTTCATGGGACAAAAATTGATATCCCTTAACATGAAGGTTTTTAGTCATTAACCATTCTGGTGTTCTGAGGAACTCAGCCAGCACCAGAAAATAAAAAAATGCTGTCAAGCTATTTTGTTTCACATGCACTTATCTGGGGAAGCATTTCATTTTCCATACCTTACAGAGACTGAACAATGACCATTCTGGGCAAAAATGTAAGTATTTCAATTTATAAACATGGTCAAGTTCATGGGAGTTGCAGGGAAAAGAGTTTCTTTGCTGTTTAACTCTGCAGAAACAGAGCAAATTTCTTAAGATCGTGGGTTCTTTCCACGGAGGGAGACTGTATCAGGGATAGTGAGGGAGCTTGATATGTGAGATGCTGGGGCTCTGGTCTAGTTGTACAACAGAGATTGTACAACTGATATATACTACAGCATACCAGCACTTCCAAATCAAAACATTTCTGGACTGAAATGAGCAAGCCCCTTTGTAATGAAAATAAGTTTCCCAGAAAATTGTCCATTCAGCATTAACAATTTCCCTTGTCAAGAACTGGATTTAACAATTTTCAACCAGCCTCAATAACCACTTTTGCCAAAACACTGCATATTTAACTTTGTAAAAAGCAAGGGGAAGTAATCACCAGTAAAGAAGACATGGCTTTTATGCAGAAATATACAGCATCGTTACTTCTGAAAGTACCATCATGAAACATTTCCTACCATAAATGCTAACATTCAGTATCACTAAAGCCTATTAAAGTAATTTTAAATAGGATTCTCCACAATATCAGCTCATTGACAACATCATAGATAACATCTCAAATAGGAAGTCAGGTGTGAAAATGTTATTTCTTCCTGGAGATCCAGATGCAAAAACCAGAAATGCTATTAAGGAATTTCGTTAAGTGTTCAAGCCAGTGCAAGTGGACATGACTAGTCGTGGATACCAGCAGCAAATGACAACTGGTGTAGACAGAAGAGATGCATACGAGGCACAGACAGGGAATAAGAAGTAGTGATTTCCGAAAGAAAAGTTTGTGGCAGTTCTCAACCACAGCAGAGAAAAGATATAAAAAAAATCATAATGCAGCAAGAATTTATTCCCAGCGGCATGACTAAAGAATTAAATACACTGTTTCAAAAGGTATTTGGTTAAACTACATACCAGCAGGATATAAAGCAGGAAAGCTATTATAAAAATTATCTGCTGAAGTAACAAATAAAAGACATTAACTTACAGGTGAAAAAAAAGGGAAAAGTAAAGACTACATCAGAAAACCTGGCAGTCTCCAAATAATTTTGAAGACATGTAAACTCTCTTAACTCCATGGGAACATTCACTGAAGTAAGGCCAGCAGAGCTGGGTGTCCTCACATACACATAGTACCCCACAAATCAGGCTTCTTTTACATATTTATTAATGGTCTAGTTCACTAGGTTTTTGTGTAGATTCTGTACTGCAGAGAAGAGCAGCAAGTATTTCAGGAAACAGCCCTTCTTGCAATGCAAACAGAACACATTCTCAAATGCCTCTTGACTCTAAAAACCCAAAGTATTTCAAAGGATCCTGGGTTCACTCATTATTTCTTATTGGTATAAGGCTCAGGAATACTTTTGAACTGTGAATCCACTGAAATCTCCCAGATTTACAGGGACACATTATCTGAAAAAAAGCCAGAAGGGGGCTCAGAAAGTCTATCAACCTATGTACATGTAGGACTATAATGAAGAACAGAAATTAGGTCTTCTTAGGACTGCTACTTCCTACATCCCATACAGTCAGCAGATAGAACAGGAGCAGTACTAAAGGTAACCAAAAGTGTTCGGCTCCAGCATGGACCTGCTCCTCTACACTGTGCTGACAACCCGCTGAGAACTGTTTCAGTTTGCGCTCTTGTTCTCAAGAGATATGCAACCCAGGCACTGTGGTCAACAGTTCGAAAATGCTGCAAGGTCTTTGTCCTTTGGACAAAATCCTGTCTTGCCTGGCTATTTTAAAACACTGAATTAAGCTGTATCTATTTTCATTGCAGATTGTGCTCTTTTATGTAGAGTCCATCCTCAATTTGCGAATCCCCTCTTCCCCCCCAAAAAACAAACTCAAAAAAAACAAACACCAAAACCAAACAACCAGGGTCTGTGAACAACCTGACCAGAAGCAGGACCTTCACCAGACAATACCTAACAGCCAACTCAGAGCTGCTGCTCACATGGAGCATCCTCACGCAGGTGAGAGCATCTGATTTGGCCTTTCTGATATTTGCAACCTTTTTTTTCCTAAAAATCCTGAAGAATTATCAACAATGTCTTCCTCCAAGTGCACCTCCCTGCCCAGTCTGATTTCCCCTTGTTCACATTTGTATTCACGGCAGATCTTCAAGATTTAACTCTTTTCCAGACTGTCTTCTGTTAGTTTTGAAAACTCTTAATCCCTTAAACTCCTCTGCTTGTTTCTTCTTGATTACCTATTCTGCATACACTGTTGGGTGCCAATTCTATTTTACTGGCCCTTTTTAAAGACAAACTGTTGTTTTGATAGGGAGAAACTAAAAGGCCAATTATTTTGGTTCTCGATGTTCATTTGCATTTTTGAATTCACAGTTTTGCAGTGTTAGGTCTTTAGCTTGTGACCTAATTTCCTGTGTGACCAGATGAACTTAATGAACATTCATGAACGCATGGCCATATTGTTACTTGTTTTCCAAAAACCAAACATGTAATTACAGTCATTTTAATGGTATTATTCTAACATCACTAAGCCATAATCAGCATTTAAAACAGGCTAACTAAACCCCACCTTTAAGCTCTTTTTTACAAAGTACTTTCCATTGACAACCACAACAATCCTCATGTTTGATTAAGAATTTTGGTATTTTTCCTTAATTAATCACAGTTGATTTGTGTTTGTTTTTCCGTATTTGAACAATGCAGATGGTCAAACACACATATTGGCTGCTAAAGAAGTGATTTGGACAAATCTTGATGCAACTCATTCCTCAAAAAAACAAAAAGAAAAAAAAAAGGAGGGTTCTTTTTGCCTTTATGAAACTGCTCTTAATTATAGATATTAATACCGTGGATATGCATCTGTTTCCAAGGACAGCACATAGGCAGGTTGCTTTATAACCTGATGTGCAAAAGTTGCAACCTCCACAAACAAGGTACAGAGCAGCAGTAATCTAACAGGGGATCACGATAAGCTGTTGTTTTAGCATTAGGTACAAGGTGAGCATTTATTAATAGAGACTGAACATTGAGCTTGTTCTCAGAGTAAGTCAGCTGCCACACACCATCATTTTCAGGAGAGGAAGGGGTTGTATGACAGAAGCCTGTGAATTCTCAAGCATGTCAAGAGAAGACAAGGAACTTTCAGGTCATGACAGACTGGTGTTTCATGTCAAGGAAGGAAAATGACGCTCAGAGTCAGTGATCACAGTGGGGAGCAGAATTTAGATCAGAAAGACGGAAAGATTTTGGTTTCTGAGCCATCCTAAACACCAGTGTAACTCAATGAACACAGCCTCCTGTTTTGGTAGCAGTTCCATCCTCTTCCCAGTCAAATCAGGTCCATCACAGAACTTGCTAAGATTAACCAGATGTGATTTTTTTTCACTCAGGCTCCAGGCCAGAATCTCAAAAGATGCCCCATTTCACACAAGCTATTATGTCTTTTTAAAAATTAAGTTTTGCTTTCTAATGGTATTTAGTTCTACCTTTTAGTGACTGTGAGGATTCCTGACACAGTAAGGCTGTATAAGCTCTGACATTTTTAGTGTCTATTTCCTGGAAGTTAAAGTTAAAACTTCCCTGACACCCATTTCCTTTTTTTTCTTTTTTACTTCCAGTTTTAATATAAACAACTGGAGCATTACTAGGAACATTTACAAGTAGTTTCGGATTTTGCTTATTTAAAGAAAAGATGTATAAAGCCAACAAAAGAAATTTGGTAACGGGTGGATCTTAATACACTATTTCCATCAGATGATATCATAAAAAGTGACTTTTAAAAGTTGGCAGGATGCTCCCAAGTGTGCCACAGAGTGCGCTTCTGCCCAGGGGTGTAACAGCCTTGTAGGTTTGGAATCAGGGGTTGGAGGTTACAATATGTCAAACACTATTCCTTCTTCATTACTGTTTGTATAGACAAGTAATTTCCCCTTTGTCCATATCAATTTCTCATAAAGTAGGCCTGACAAAATTAACCCATGTCAAAGAGGCACTGTGAGGCCTGCCTTACTGATAACCACATGGCTCTTTGGAATGAAAGGCACCTTAGGAGCACAATCACAGCTGGCATTATTGCACATTGCTCATACCAGTTCCTCACTTTTGTGTTCTGTGTTTCCCTCAGCTGTGAAATTTTATTCCCTCCACTTTCTTCTGCCAATTGTCTTGGATTCCAGACAATTCTCATTCCAGCCTCTGCCAACAGACTAATGGGAGTACTTTATAATGGAATAATCTGCAGCATATCTCAGAGCAATTGCTATTTTCTATCTAAGGCTCCATTCTATGACTTCCTTGCTGTAATAACGCAAGAGTTATAATTACCATCACTTCATATAGGAAACATACAGTTTCTCAGAGAGACTGGCAATGCCTCTGCTGTTTCCTTTCTCTTCCGTTTTAATACCCTGAATGAAAAGGCATACTCTCTCTACCTTGAGCTCTGAGGAGATCAGCACAGCAGTGCCCCTGAAGACAGAATAAGATACTTTTGGGGGGTTCCAAGCAATCAGACTTGAGAGCTTCCTTTAAAGACAAACCCATCATATTAAAAACTAACAAAGAAGTAACTGCAT
>JBCJKH010054198.1:0-20347 GCA_039877255.1 Loriculus beryllinus
TGGTGAGGCACTGGAATGGGTTGCCCAGGGAGGTTGTGAATGCTCCATCCCTGGCAGCGTTCAAGGCCAGGTTGGATAGAGCCTTGGGTAACATGGTTTAGTGTGAGGAGGCCCTGCTTATGGCAGGGGGATAGGAACTGAATGGTCTTAAGGTCCTTTACAGCTCTAACTATTCTATGGTTCTATCTTGGGTTTGGTCATTGTTTGCTGTGTAACATCCTGTGTATTTTGCATGTCATAGTTGTAGCTGCAGTTCTCCTCAAGGGTCTGTATGGCTTCATTGGTGCTAGTAAATAAAACAGCCTAAGGAACATTCGAAGGCCCTGCAGCCAACGGGCACAGCACCACTTGGACTGATAAGGGTAGATTTACCATTCAGAGCAGTGAGGCCATGTACAAACAGCCTACAGGGAACAGTTCCTTGTTTGTGATAACCTCCAAGCTATGTCTAGCGTGCTAGCTTCTGGCACCAAAACCATGGCAGTGCCCACCAGGCTGATAGTTTAACAACATAGACAGCTGACCAGTGCCTTTCCCTTCTTTGCTATGGAGTACAGGTAAAGCCTATGCATCTAATGTTTTTCTTGTTAGAGCTTCTTACAAGAACATGTTCAGAAGTGTTGATTTTTTAGGGTTTGAAGGCTTTTGTGGAGAACAGTAGATTTTGAATGAAAACTTTCCCAAGTCTATATCTAAACCATAGCTTCAACTTTCTCAATTTGCTTCAGCAGCGCTGATCCATTTCTTCAGAGTAGCATAAAAAATACTTTGATTAAAATGCTTTGATAGAGTTTTCATTTGACTTTTCTGCTAAATATTATACAATATATTTTTTATTTCATGTTGTAATGCTTGACAGTATTCACATTCACTCTGCCAATATTATCAAAATGAAACAATCCATCATCATTCTAATAAAATATTTAATTCTAATCTTGATTTTGTAGAGCTATTGTTCCGCAAGAACCCAAAATTTCATCTTTCAGCTTGCTTTGAAATGAAAACAACTCATTTCTAGAACTTCCCTCAAAGAAGGTGGTTTTTTTTGAATGTATTTGATCTAAGTGTACATTGGATATTGCGTTGACTCTCGTGCCCATGCTATATGTGTTGCTTTGACCTCTCAAAGTGAGTTTGTTCCACTTGGCTACAATCAAGAGTGGGGTTCAGCTTCAAACTATAAATGTCTAAATGCAGATATCTATCTGTTAGCCGAGTATCTACACTTTCATACCTTACTGATGCTTTACTGCCGATGTGTTCAGTTGAGTCAGTTGCAGATGGCTGCATTTGGTCAGCAAATTGCTCTCCAGGCTCTGCTGCTGGTATAGACCAAGGGGGGTTGTGTGATTTAGTTGCCTAAATGTAGGCATTTTGAGCCTTTTTAGTTGCCGTGAATCAGGGAAGAGCTTTGCAGATGATTTGGATGGCATTGGACCTTTTTAAAGGCTCACGCTCTATTCTCTGCAGGTGAATCCCTCCTGTTTAAGTATAAAAAGAAGTTTAAAAGCATCATCCACAAAATTTAAGTTGCTTTTGGTTCGTTTAGCTCTTTCAGCTCTGCCTCATCTGCCTTGACAGAATATGAGGCACGTCTGGTGATAGAGGGTAGAGAATTGCTCATTTTCTTCTTATATTTTCAGTGCTATTTTTTATAATTGATACTCTACTTAGGGACAATCACAATCTTCTGAGCTACTGCTCAGATCAGGACAGTGCTGCTACACTTGGAATCTAGGTGAAAAAAACACCAGGCTGGTTTATTACATAGAACAGAAATGTAATATATATTGTTTTAATATTAATATATCATATATTTAAAATAATACATAAAATTAAACTATGAAATATATAACAATATATATTTAAATATATTTAATATGTAAATATTTAGAGATACAAATATTTAAATGTATAATTTTAAAAATAAATATATAAATTATTTAATAAAAAAGTGCTGGGGTGGATCTCTCCTAGGGTTGATGGTAAGTTCCCTGAAATATGATAACCTGAAAGTATAAACACCAGGGTAAGATACTGAAATGAGACAGCAGTAAAGAAAATTCCAACCTGAAAATCTTGCTATTGAACACAAAGTCACCTATCCACAAACTAAGAAAATGAATTTTTTAATTTATTTCTTTGTTCCTACTGTTCCATCATCTGTACCTGCATCATTGTAGGAAGACCCACAGCTACCATACATGATTTTCAAGGAGTTTTTAGTGTAAGTAAGCACCTAGTATTTGGGGAAGTTAGCCAACTTCAGTAAGAATTATAAACTTAAGGAAAGGGCAAATCACAGCAACTCTGTACCTATGTCAGAATTAAATGCACTCTAGATTGTAACTGTATGCTGTCATGGAATAGCCCACATTTAGGCTGTTAAAATCTCTTACTCTTCAAAACAGATTGACCATGTCTGAATTGCCTGTTGGGAATGGATGTTTTGGGAGTGCTTAACCCATAGACATGACTGGGAACTGTTTTGCGTAGTGTTGGTTGGCACAGGTCAAATCTGTGTCAGGAATGCACTCTAGCAATTCAGTGTTGGTGGCTCTGGTGTTGGAGAATGTTTCCAAGTTCTGTTTAATTTATTATCAGGGGCATAGCCAAAGAAGCCAGTCTGAACTTTGTTACTGCTATTATCTCACACAGTTGTGAGCAGCAACATGAAATGAATAGATGGGAAGGTATAGAAATAGGTCATGTTTTCATCTGGTTTCAATTTTGGATCTTCTAGCACTTTTTGGTGGTGTTTGTATTCTCTTGGTTGGTTGCACTGGCGTCAGAACTGACTGCTGTTTTCTGTAGATCTGTTGGCAAGGGAGAACAACCCAGCTCTGCCCTGCAGCTGTTGTTGCTGAAGATCCCTGCATGTATGCCATTTGTTTGGAAAACTTGAGGTGGGGGGGTTCTACAGTGGAGTTCTATTATAATTAACCCATTCAGCTGTCAAAGTTGGGCCCTAGCTTTTGCTTCCATATAGTTGGCTAAGAAGTATTATGCAAGCAGCTGTTTTAGGGGGATTTTCTTTATCAAGGTTCTCTCTACCTAGTAGATTCTTTATCCTACAGCAAAGCTGTTTTGTTTTTAGTTGTCATTCTTCCATTTTTAGACTGAAGCTCAGTCATTCATTAATCATAAGGCTTCTCCATATTAAATTTCTGTTCTTTATAATAAAATTTGACTCTGTTTTGGTAGTTTGGGTTCTCTTTTTTAACTTCTAGGCAGCAGACTATGAAAACCATCCTATGTGGGTAAGTAAAGAATAGGAACATTAGCACATAATGTCAACACCTTTTTCTGAGTTGTTAGGTTGAAAGTCAGTGTTTGAAGAGTGGTCCAAGAAAGGCCAGTAGGTCACAGGTATTAGTGATACAGTGTTCTTTTGAGCCTATCAGAGTGTTTGACTCCACGTTTGTTTGCATAGATTTTGTTTTTAGCCTTCATCTTTGAATTGCTTTCTGAATTTAATGAGACTCTGTTTTCCTGTCAATTTAATTCTGAGTGCCAGCCTGAGTCAAAAGCCTTTATTTAAGCCTATGCCTCAGCAAAATACCTTTGCAGCTTTTGTCTGATACAGGCTTGTTAATGAGCATCTGCACAGTAATGTGGTTAGCACTTAGTTTCCTAGGGAAGAATCCCATTTGAATTCTCTGGATTATGTTATTGTTGGCCAGATATGGTAATACGTTCTTGAGGATGCTGCTGCCTCGATGGCTTATGTAATACCACTGTGGTAAACAGAACTAAGTTTGTTTTGGCTTATGTGCATTTGGAGTAGTTAATTC
This sequence comes from Loriculus beryllinus, assembly GCA_039877255.1. Classification (NCBI taxonomy): domain Eukaryota; kingdom Metazoa; phylum Chordata; class Aves; order Psittaciformes; family Psittacidae; genus Loriculus; species Loriculus beryllinus. The sequence continues at coordinate 3,795 of JBCJKH010054198.1, forward strand.
ATCTGAAAGTGCATGCCCCTGATGGCAGTTGAGTGGACACCATGCCCCTTTCCCTTCATTTAGCTTGGAGCAAACTTCCAATAAGTGTGTGGGAAATGGAAGGCTGCATGATATGGGAAGCCAGAAAGGCTGAGGTATGCCAGAGCTATGGTAAGTGCAGAGACAGTGGGGGGAGTGATGTGTTTAAACATTTAGCCACAGTTGCGGTGAGGAAATCGCAGACAGGCTAGAGCGGAACGCTTGTTAATTGCCGATTTTCCGGGCATTCTAGCATACAGGCGCTCACTCCTGTCTTGTTACTTGTTGGAGAGGAAAAGGAGTTGAAAAGGAAAAGCTATTTAATTTTGTGTGTGTTTTAATTGTCCCTCCTGAGACGGGCTTTTGCACAGTCACGTGTTGAATCTGCCGCTTGCAGCTCTTTTTCTGACAGCTGAGCCTCTGTTATCACAGTGCAACTACCGAGAGGGAAGGGGAAGGGGTGGTATTGCCCACCACAGGGTGGTCTTGGGGTGGATGGAATCTGTCAGGTAAGCTTGGGGTACCTGTGAAGTTACTGTTAGTCTCTGAGCCTGAAGGAAGAGAATTCTCCCTCCCTCTGGTATGTCTGAAGTGTGACTTCCAGGTGGGTTTCCGTGCTCTGATGCCCTGTCTGTCCCTCGATGAGCTCATGGCTGTTCTGAGGTTTTCCTTGAAAAAGTAGCACTGGTCAAAAATACTCTCTTGGACTATTAAGAGATGACATTCTCTCTTGTTTCATGGAGAAGAAAAATGGTAAGGAAAGTCACTGCTGTTGACCTATCTCCACTTGGTGATTAAAGACAGCTGAATCTCCACTGTCCATTTAGTTTTTAGGTTCTCCTGACGGTCATGCTCTCATTTTTGAACTTCAGTTCAATGTAATAGCCAGTAACAGCTGTTCAGTTGTTCAGTTCAAAATAGGAGCCAGTGCAGCTACCACTGTGGCTATAGAGTACAGAGTGCTGAGATGAATACGACCCCCTCAAATGTAGTGAGATAACTTGTATGGGCAGGTCTCCCACTGATGTTTCTAGCAGTGATGGCCGCAATGCCCAGACACCCAGTCTCTGTTTAAATCGTCTTGTTTGCATTTTGGTTGCAGCAGCAGGAAAGTACCAGGCCTTAAATCACCATGTTCCTCCATTGTGCTTTGTGGGCCTTGCTGAGCTTTGTGATGTGGTTAGACTTGTGTTAGTACCAAAACATGACAATTCAGTGCTAGATTGGACTTGCCAGCAGTGCCCTTCTGTGAGTGTATGGCAGCTGGCTATGTGCACTGTTTTGCTTTGCTCATAGCAGAGCTCAGGGAGGCAGTGTTGAAGGGTGGCAGTTGTTTCCATTAGCAGTCCCTGCAATGTCATACACAAGCTTGAATCACAGTAATGGGGAAGTGGGAAAGAGTAAAAAAGAGGAATAGATGGACCTTCTTTCCCTGTACAGGAAGAGAAGCGAAGGCTAAATGTGAGGTGCCTCAAAGGAGCTCCTGCTGGGTGGTGTATTCCCTGGAGAGCCTAGCAAGGGCCATTTCATTCCTTAGTCCTTAAGAGGCAGCTTGGTCAAAGAAATGGATGGCTTCATAACTCAGACTAAGCGTAGTGATAAATGGGAAAGGTGAGGCCTCAACATCTTTGGGTTCAGTATAGGATTTCTGGGAAAAACCAAGCTGAAAACAAGCTATCAGTTTACCATACCTGCACATATTCGTTGCTTAATATACTATTTTTCTGCCATATGCAATACCCTTTCCCTCCACTTACTTTTTTCCTTCATGTCCCCACTCTCCCTGTACATAGCTCCAATCCACTGTGTCTTAGTGACTGGTAGGATGTTCATTATAACTGGTCTGGACTTTGAGGAGCAGATGCCGTATGGCCTATAACCAACTATAGCTACCAGGGTAACAGTTCTTTCTGTGCCTTGGATCTCAGATGTCTCTATCCAGAAAAACCAAAACTAAGGCAACCAAACCCACAAACTAATTTGGAGATGTTTTCCATAAGGTTTTTGCATTCATTTTCCTTGAGGCTAAATGGGCATGGTTCTGCTGCTCCCCTTCACAGTGTGATTGTGGAGCTGTTCACGTTTCTAATTTCAGGACAATGATTTGTGTACTACGTTACCAAGGTGTGACTCCCTTGGTCCTCTGGCTGCTCAGACATTATGTATAAAGCAGTGCAGTGGCACCTTAGTGAGGAATGTGCCTGATGGAGTAGATTATATACATGTTTCTATGAGACAGACTCTTTGAAGTTTTCTTGTCAGTAATTGCCACAACAGGAGGGAACGTCTGAACTACATTTATAGGCCTGTTTTCAGGAGTTTGTCAAAACAGAGTTTTATCCCACTTGGAAGTGTTTAAGACGTAAAAACATGTGAGTTTTTTTCCCCAAAAGCAGATGGAAAAGAAGATTAAATCCCTATATTTTTTTATGAAAGAAATATTTAGGCATATGGAAAGGTTTTCTTTTGACATCATAGAGATGCTTCGTTTCAGTGATTCAGAAACATTGAATTTCTTCTTTATCATCTCGACTGCTAAATGACTCAAAATATTTCAGCTTTTAAAATGGAACACAAACTGGTACATATTCTTACCTGACTAAAATTAAACATGTAGGTGATTCCTGGTAAAAGTGACAATGGAATTGATTCAGTTTTACTGCAAATCATTTGTACAGCTACATAGTAGTGGAGGGTTTGTTTGTTTGGCTTGTTTTAGTTGGTCTGGGTTTATTTTTAACCCAAACCACATTATCTGGGGAACTTCCATCAAAAATCTTCACAATGCAGTTGGAACTGAAGAAGTTAATAAAAAAAATACTCCATTCAAAAGGCATTCACCCATTCCAAAAGTGCTCCCTTGCCAGATTGTGTTGAGAATATCAGATATTATGGTCTTTGGAATCAGAATAGGGAACTGGCTGGGAAGTATCTGTCATGAATTTCAAGTAGTTAGCATTTAGACTAAAAAAACAAGGAAAATGGTAAAGAAGCACTTTAAAATGTGATGTCAGGGATGAGAAGATAGCCCTGATTTTTCCTTTATCCCATTTTTCCTCTTAGAGTATGCACGTGTATACACGTTCTCTCTCTTGGTCTCATTTGAAAATCTTAAAGATGTTCACGTGTGTTGTATGTACTCCTCTCAACTATTTTATACACTTCCAGCTATCATAGCACTCCAGAAGTGGTTCAGTGCTGAGGCAAGAAGAGTATTTCTTATCAGAGGAATTGCAATTAAGCAGTACCGTTTGAATGTGGAATATAGAGTCTGTGTTGAAGCCATTTATAACAAAATGCAGACAATTTAACAAACACAAGTGGGAAGCAAAAATAAACAAAACTAAATACAAAGCAATGGCCCTCTGGTCATGAGCAGGAATTGAGTTTGTTGGCTGTCTTATCTGGCACGTGTTAATTGCTCAGCTGTACATACAGACGCTGTCCACCAGGATTTGGATTGGGATCCAGGAACTCATTGCTAGGCCTTCAGCTGGTAATGACCTTCCATCATTAAAGATTTCCCTAATGGAAATTGCTAACATTTAAAGAGCTTTTATGGAATCCTGCGTAGTATTTAACAGAGTATTTGAGCCATCCTAGGAAAATCTCCTCCAGTCCTGTATTTTTAGAAATACATTTTATAGAATGTCCATTAAACTTCTGTAAGAACCCTGTAGAGGTTTTCTCAGCTGCAATCTATAGCGTTGTACTGAAAGGTCTATCCTGTCTTCTGACACAGATTCCTCTTCTTAAGCCAGACAGGTCATTTTCTGTTTCTGGTAGGTCATATTCAAAGCTGGTGCACAATCTTCATGAGGCATTAGTTAAGCTATGCCTTCTTGCAAAGGTGAGGGATCTGTCCCAGTGACTTTGTTTCTGTGCTTGCTCTTCCATGCCCTCCACCGGCATCTTGTCTACCAATCTTTGCATCAAAACAGACAAATGCAGATTGTGACAATTGGACTTAGACCTCTTTCTACCTTTGCCAACCATAACCAGTATTACAAGTAGCTTGCATTTTGCAGCAGCAGGAATAGGGGAACATTGCTTTTCTGCAAAGTGCTTGTCAGTGTGTGGCCAAAAAGGGGAGCCAGAATGTCAGAAAAGTAAGAGAAGCGTCAGCCGTTAGGTAGCACGATGCAATTAGGGATTTATGGATGCTTGTGTGGGCCTGTTGCTGGTGTATATTACTGTCTTTCAGAACACATTCACTGGTTAATTAAAGCTAAATGCAGATCACCTTGCCTCCTTTCTCTGCCAATGCTTTTCCTTCCCCTTTCTCCTCTCAAGGTCTCTGATAGCTACACTGACTAGAAGTGATTTGAACTGACTGCCATGTTAGATGCAGATCTGTCTAGGGAACACAAAGCAGAAGCAGCAAGAAAGAAACCTCAACTTACTTAGTTTCTTGTTATCCATTGTTGTATGGTGCTCACTGCCTCCCCTTTGTACTACTCAAAGAACTGTATCAAAGGAATTGGATTGCACTTGAGTAGCAGCTGGGAACAAGCCACAGATGTCCTCCTAATAATGCTGGTGCCACCCAGGAATCAGAGAGGCACAGCACTGTGAGGTCTCTGGAGTGCTCTGGGTCAGGAGGTAACAAAACAGTCATTGGCACAAACTCCTTGGGAACAGGGAAGAGGTGGCAGTGTGGTGTATCGTAGAGCAAGGAGCAGGATGGTCACCAAGGTGCAACAAGCCAGAGGGCAAGGAAGAGGTGGGAGTGATCTAGAAAATACATGCCTTGCTTTTAAGGAAACCTGGTAGTGTCTTCTTTCTTTTCACTGAGCAGAGCAATGTGACCCAGCTTGCTTGTCCCAACAGTTAATGTATGGCACTTGGGAAACACTTCAGTTCTTAAGTACTGAATATTTTAGACTCCTGATTATTGTAGGAACACCGCTTTCCTCAGGATTTTCAACTGTTAAATGTCATGCGATGCACGGGGAACTCAGTGCACCAGTTAGAACCAGAGAAAGACCTCATTTGTTCCTGAGGTACTTCAGTGGATTTTAAAATATTTATAATCTGTCTGTGCTTGAACAATTTTGCCAAAAAAATAGTGCACTTTTTTTCGAAGTGTTGAACAGGAGCTATTTTAAGAACCTCTCATACTGTAAAAGCATTTTTATGCAGTATGTGCTTATGAAGGTGTGTGGATACAAGCAGCATCCCCTGGACATGTTTGCAGTAGCACTTTGGCTGTTACCCTCATCCTGAAACCACAGCACCCACACTCCCCAGACCCAGCTCTGCTAGCACAAGCTTCCCTTGCTCTCCTGGGTATGGGTTGCCCATGTATCTCATTCTAGTCTACCTTAGTCTGGTGTGCTCACGCTGTTTATCACTTGTGTGAGATACCAATCTCCTGTGTTCAAGAGGATAGGTAAACACCAGCACACACTGTTCCCATTGATGACATTAGCTAGGTTGTTAATGCCAGGATTTGAGAAGCATTGATGAGGATGTTGCTACAAGCCATGCGTGAGCCACCCAGCGTCCCTTTTTTCTTGCAGATGGAGAAAAAAACTTTCTGACTTGACAGCATAAAAAGAGAAGGGGTTCTTTTTTTTAATTTTTTTTTTTTTTTTTTTTTTTTTTTTCCGGGGGGAAAAATTATATAGAATTATGTCACATCAAGAAAAACACAATGATTAAAATAACTTGCTATGAATATTCATTCTCAGCTTGGCAGATGGATGAAGTGGGCTGAGCATTTGCAGAATATTGCTAACTGAGCTCTCTTCCAGAGAATAACATTTCAAAAGAATTTCCGATTAGGTCTGTTGGCCAAAACTAGAAAGGATTTTTCTCTTCCTTTTTTCTTTCTTTGGCATTCTGAGTTTCCACCTTCCTGCTGAAATGAATTTCTCTCTAATCACAGTTTCGGATACTTCTGAAGACTCACACTGAGGCCTTCCAGATGGGTTCATTGCAGTAGGAAGAGAAATATCCATTATCATTATTATTATGATTGCCATTATCATTCTTAACTTTTACGTTACATTGTTACGATTGTTCTGAACAGTTGCAAACTGGGTAACAAACAAGTTTCATTTCCTCTGACTGAAACATTTGTCACCTCTGGAAAAGGAGCCAGCATTTGTTAAATAGCTTTGTGCTAAAGAAAAGGGAAAACATGCATTGTACACGTTTTAAAGTTTAAGAGGTTTACTTAACTAGAAAGAGTGAAATGGTCTAGACTGGAATTTAGCTGGTTTTATACCCAAGGTATTTTGAAAGATTGAAAGGACACAATAACAATGGGTAGCCGTGTTGTACCTCCTTTGAATGTTACAGTGCCCTCTAGTAGCAGTTTTGGTTATTAATCTGTACTGGCTTTGAAGGAACATTGCTTTTTTTATCAACACACTGATAACGTTTCAAGTTCTGTCTTCATCAAACCAGGTTAAAAAAACCTGTTTGTCAAGAGGAATGTTGAATGAAATGGCTCTTGTGCTGATTCATTTTCTTTTCATGGTGTTTTGACACCAGAAGACAGAAAAACACAACTTTCTTTTTAAGAAATTGAAACACTTTGTTGGTTTTTATTTCTTGATTTATAGAAATCAGAAGCTGTCCCACTTTTTCACATAACCCGAGGCTGTGCAGTCTGAGTTAGAAAGCGGTCCAGCCCATATCAGTTACTCTAGTCATGTGTCTTATGTTGTGAAAGCAAGTCCTGGTGTGTCTAATTCTCTGACTTGCACCCTGCATAGGGTTTTTGTTAGGATTCTGGTTTTGGGAGTGTTTTTTGATGTGAGTGCTGCAGTACACAGTGCTGCTGATCTGAGCAGGCCAGTAGCTCCTTGAAAAAGGATAGGGTTCAGGTATTAATAGCATAGTGCTGTTTTGCCTAGACATACGTGATTGCAGGAGGACTTTTTTGAGTTTGCTTTCCAGAGCTGTCGATACAAATAGGCAGCAAGGTGTGAGACAAACCTGGAGGCATATACTACTTTGGAGAGAAAGGAGTTGTAGAGAAAATACGACCATGTAGAAAAAGGGCAGAGAAATACACTTGTATAAGGGGAAAAAGAATGCAGAATCAGAGCTCTGCTTCAGAGTGATTTGTTACCATCCCAGCAACAGCTCTTGTTTCAACTGAGCATGATCTCTCCTGGGAAGAGGAGGAATCTAATCATGATGATTGATAATTCCTTCAGAATTTCCCCAGTAGGTATCAGACTTACGACGCAGAAAACTGCTCTCTCCTGGGAGAGCAGATAGGAGCAAAATGTCCAGCGCGCTGCTCAGAGGGTCTCTCCACTCACTTGAGGTTCAGCCCTTGAACCAGGATGTTTCATTACTTTGGAGAGTAGAAACGATTGTTTGAGGGCCATCCAGAGAAGGTCTCTGGCAGGTTGATATGTGGAAACCAGTGCTCTGGTTTAATAAACTCACTACTAACTGTACACCTCTCTGGCAAATGGATAGTGACACACAGTGACCAAGCTTTGCCGGCAGTGTTGCCCGAGGCTTTAATTGCCTTGCACATAAAGTTATTTATCTCCACATCAAGAAGGTTGAGACCACATTTAGGGAGTAATTACAAAGCTGCCAGAGGGACTGGTGTTTGCCATGCCAGCCAGCCTGTGATTTATCGCTTCTGCTTGAGTTTAGAAAGTGAGCTTTCCCCTCACCTCTCCCTTTATCCTGTGCATCGTGGCTAAAGGCATCCATATCCCCCAATTCCCTTCTATGCTATCTGTATAGAATATATTGGGCAGATGTAAATTATCGAATACTCTGAATTTAGTTCTGAACATTGCTCTTACTTTTTCACTCCTGAGGGTTGTTTTAATTCTTTTCTTTCTATTTCTTTTTTAGAAATAAATTATTATTAGGATTTTCAGTGGAATCTCATGATGATATTTGGGGAGAGCGCATTGTACAGGCTCTTGTTCATTTATACTTTTTATAGCAACAAATTCTTATCTTTCTGTTGAAGGCTTGGAATGCTTCTGCCTTGCTCATGGGGTCCATAGGGGTTTGTTTGTTGCTTCCTTATGAACTGTAAGGAAATGCAGTGTGTTTGGCTGAAGTTTTGAATCAGACCTATCATGGTCCCAGCCCTGGGCTCCCTACATCCGAGTCCAAGTGCCCTTCAGTCTTGGTTTGCATCCCTCTCTTGCTAATCTAATCCTTCATCTCCCAAGATCATGCAAAAATCATAAAATGCAGGAATGAAAGGAAGCTGATTGACTACTCTGAATATTTACCTTATTTCTAGAAGCTTCCAATGAAAGACATGTAGTGATCTGCCTGCATAGCATGCAGTAATGCTCTGCTATCTAAAGAACTGAAAACTTTTTCCCCATTTCCAAATCAAATTTTCAGTTTTGTGTGCTACACTGATTTTTTTTTTTCTTTTTCCTCCTTCTCCTCTTCATAACAAGTTTCTGTGTGTTCAAGCCCCGTTTGTTCTGTATTCTTCTCTCTTCTGGATTAAACAAATACGTTTTTGCCAGCCTTTCTCCATGGGGGATGTTTTATTAAGATTTTGGCCCACACTGTTCTGGGTTTATCTCAGTTGATAGTTTTTCCCCTGGAGTCTGGTGGCTAAAATTGAGCAGTGGTTCTCCAACTGGGGTTTCTCCATAATTGTATGCATTTTTCATGTGACACTTTCCATATCTTGCGTATTATTCTCCTTTTAACAAGGCATGTGTTTCCTTCACAACATTGCTCTGCTGGCTCATGTTTAGTGTGTGAAGTGCTGTGTGCTTCCGGTCATTATTACAGGATAACTTACTAACAAATGGGTGACTAGTCAGTCTGTATGTGATGTAATTCTCCTCTTAGATATAGCACTTGGTACCTTTCTGTTAGATTTCACCTTGCTTCTTTTGGACCAGTTCTCCCATTTTCCAAGATCTCTTTGAACCCAATTCCTGTCCTTCTGATTGAGAAGAACCTCTCTCAGCTCAGTGTCTCTCACCAGCTGTATGCGTGACCTCGATCTCACTATTCCCCCAAACATCTGACACTAGCAAAGCCCTTGTAACAAAGAATATGTAGGAAATACTGCAGAAGGGAACCAAGACAATTCTGTACTTTATGTTCCTCTGTGTTGGCCTCACTGAGACTGGATTTCTGTTTCCCAGCAGGATACCTTTTTAGCTCAAATAATTTCTTCAGCTTGTCCATTTAAATGTACTGTTTTGTTTTAAGGGTTTCCTCACTTCCTAGATTCATGTTTAGCTTTCTTATTTGAGAATGCCTTTCTGACTCATGGATCATTTTTCCCCCCTGTATGTATTAGGATAGGGATTTAACCTTATCGCTTCTGATATTACTTCCTTTTCAGCCAGCTTCTTCATTAGTTTAACAATCCCCTTTTAGAAAATAATAGCAATTCATCTCTGTGGTGGTTTTAGTTTATTTATCTAGAGTATGTGTGGAATACCTGGGGGACAATAACCCTGTTTGTAAAGTGGTCACTGGTTTTCAGTGCATCAACAACAGTTGCTTTGCAAAAAGACTTCGGTCTTTCATGTCAAATTGCACTGAAAATAGTCTCCTGCCTCTGTGAGCTCTGGAGTCAGCTGTTGGAAGTGATAATTTATTTAACACATCAAGAAATTGCTTTTCTGAGCTGTCACCCAACATGACACCTGACTCATTTTTGTAAGCAGATAACCAGTCACCCCTTTTTTTCTGCTTTATTAGACTGGTTATTGCTTTGATGCTCATCAACTTCATGCATTTAGTATTTTTCTGTTCTTTTGATCAAGAAGATGCTGATGTAAGCCTGCAAGTGTATAGATAGTCTTCTGTTTGGGGCTTTTAGAGTTTGCTTTATGAACATCTCAAAACATTACCTTACTGGGTTCTGTGGGGGTACGTCACCCTCACCTCTAAAGCCTAGTGAGTCCTTCACTTACAGTTTGAAACCAAAGATCATGTTTTTCCGTTGATCTTTGTCATTCCATTAATCCTAATTTTAACAAGATTTTTTTTCCACTATCCAGCACTCTCATTTACCCATTGTTACTCAGTGGCTTTCGCAGTGATGTGTATACACACGGTCATTTTTAGTCTTGCCCCAGATCCTCGTATTGCTGAAGTTCTGTTGGAAGCCCTGTTACTTACTTCTACAGTTGTACCGTCTCTTGGCTTTGCTTTAGCTGAAGTTTCTGTCCTATCCCCTGCTCCTAGATAAGTTATCTCTCTATTACTGACATCCCTAGCAGATGTCTTTGTCTGACTTGAGTGCCCCTTAGCATTTGCCAGATTTCCTTAGCTCAGACTATATTAAACCATATTAATTTCCAGGAGCACAGTTGGGGGCTGCTGTAGTTAAGATGGGACCCATCCTGAGCCCACCCTCTCTGCAAACACAGTGTTTGCCTGAAATCCCTGCATTCCTAATGGCATTTATACCCCTCCTGTCTATTTGAGCTTTTCCTTCCTACGGAGTCCTTGTAATTCCAGCTGTCTGTGCAAGCTATCATGGTGTCTCTGAAATACATCAAAGAAATGTGTTGTAGAGACCAGGTGTATTTTTCTAGGGTGTCTCTTTCATGCACAACCACCTATTACTGTTACAAGAATGTGTTGTGACCAAGAACCTCTCATTTGTGCCTCCTTGTGTGTTGGTCTAGATGCTTGCAAAGTGCTACAACTTCTGCTTCATCTAAGCAAGGTACCTATGGTTTCCCTTAGTCATGGTTTGGAGCTGGGTCAGATTCTGCCATGTTAGGTCTGGGAAGCTTTTGAAGTAGCATTCTTCATCATAAAGAGTGGGACAAGATAGGAGCAATGCTTCCATGACTGAAAACATCCATTTTTGGTTGATTTTCTTCCTCCTTTTCAGCCTGTTTCAATGCTGTTCAGAGGCTGGGTCTCTCCAGTGGGAGTGGAAGGTGGGTCTGATGGGTTGCACATCTCCCTCTGCTCTGGGTCCTCCCTTCCAGAGCTCATCCTGGGAGTGCCCCTTTGCTTTTGAATGCTGTGAAGGTCGTGGAGGTAGACAGAAGTTTGGACATCACTTTGAGAAACTGGTCATCTGACTTGTCCCCCCCATTTTCTTTACCTACAGTTCTGAGGAATTGGTCAGTACTTGGTCTGCTGCTTGCTTCTCTCACTATTGTATTCCCTTTATGGTTTCTCACTTTGTTCCTTCTTCCTCTCCAGCTTTTTCCTTGCCTTTCCTCGCACAGACCTTCCCCAAGGTACCGCCATCGTGGCTGGGGGCTCAGCTGTGTCCTGCTGTGGGGCTGTTGGAATCAGTCACAACCAGTATGAGGCAGCCCCAGCCTCACCTCAGAGAGGCTGCCCCTGCACTCCATGCAAGTATAATAATGACTTATTTTTCAGCAGCTCTCATATAAAACCTTCACCTCACATGTTTTGTGCTCTTAAAGAGTAAGGCAATCCCTTCTCTAGGAGTTTCCTGCCCATAGGTGTGTAGTTCATTCCTCTGCTCCAGCTGCAGACAATGCTGCTTTATTGCTACTTTCTTCACTTAGAAGTGAGGAGCTGAAGGGGGTTTTTTGCACCTCTTTATTTAGTATTGAGGCTTTATTTTAGGGGAAGCAGTAAAGCACCCTCTTCAATTCCACCTCTGACTCCTTCTCAGCCCAAAATTTCTTGCACTCTTTCTACAGTGGTTCTCAGCTGGAAATTTCCTTTCCATGTACCGCTCTCACGGGAATCAAACAGGGCTGCTTCATGGGGATGGGTAAGCCTGAGGGAAGCAGATATGACTGATGCATTGGTGGACAGGCATTTTGCACCTAGGTAAAAACTGATTGCAGATGAGTCAAGGTCAAAAGAGCTGCTCTGCTGAAAAATCAAAAGTGGTATCTATTGCATTGTTTGCAGATGCTGTAGATATTAAGCCGATGCCTAAATGAACCCTGATCTGCAATCCTAGCTACTTCTGTAAATTAAGAAAGAGAAACACATCTGTATTTTGAGGTGCTGGAAATACAAATTGAGAGCTCAGTATTAGCACTAAATCATTTCCATGCTCTCAGTTTTCTGGGTTTCTCAGACATTGTGACTCTAACATTTGCTAGTGTAGCTTTGGGCTAACGTGGCACCAGAGAACTTGGCATAAACACCAGCCACAAGTCCTTAATCTGGTTTATGGGGAAACTCGGCTGTAATGTGCAATATCTCTCTGTCTCTGGACACTGTCAGGGGTAGGATGGAAGAAGCCAATTGCTCCTGCCACTAAAGAATGGGCTGTATTTGCAGCTCTGCCATTGACACCCTGAAGTGCCATTGGAAATGTCATGTTCTCCCTATGGATTTCCATTTCTTTTGCTATAATAAGGTAATAATCATTCTCATCAGCCTTTGAGCTCCATTTTGGAAGCTTCTGAAAGCAAAGTATTCTATAAATGCAAAGCACTATTTTTATGCTATTTATCATGTTATAACTGGACCTCTCCCTTCACATAGACATGTAAGTCTCATTTTTCTCTGAATTTTTGACCCCTTGACTCCTTGTTCTCTTTCTCTTTTGGCTCCACAGCTTTGTCTGACCATGAGATGTATTATTCAAATGCCCTCACACTCTTCTTATTGCTAATTATATATTAAAGAGGTTCTGACTTCATTTTTGCTCACTACAGAATCTTAGTCCAGCCATGACACTGGCAGGGCTGCTGGAGCTCAGAGAGAACTTCTGCAAATGGCGCTTCCCTTTTTGGATTGTCGGTCTTAATGGAATATTTGATGAGCTGGTAATAACCCCAGTGCTCCTTATTTGCAAAGTTGAGGGAGAGGAAGAGACTCATACCAGCTTTCATTTATTAATACATGTTTGCAAAAAGAACATTTCCATGGACTGTTTTCCTGTGAATGATGGCACTTTCCATCAGCTTGGTCGAGGGTGATGCTGTCAGGAAAGCTGTGTGAAACGTCTCTTGCTGCTAGCATGTGTAGGATTCTTAGCATCGCAGAGAAAATAGTTTAGAGGGATCCTGAAAGCTCATTTACTTCACCATCTACCTCAATGTGCAGAAGTGCTTAGGGTGTTCTGCTGCCAATGATGTTGCTTAGCATGTGCTTGTGTAGATAACTACAGTTTGAAACATGCAGGGTGGTTTTAGTTGAAGTATATGCTACTTCTTTGTAAATTCAGATTTGCAGGTCTGAAGTCCAGAAAAAGCTGTTGTACCACCTAGGCCCACCAACTATAGCTACAGACATAAGGGAATTTTACTGGTTCTAAACCCAGTACTTTGGCTTAGATCTGTAGCTGTGGATAGCTGCATTTGGAAGTTACTGCGGAGGTTCGGCATAGCATGGTTATTGGGTTTTGCCTGATTGTTTTTGGTCTTTTAATGTGCAGGATCATGCTGTTAATTTCTTTGTCAAAGTGTGAATTTAAGAACCCAATTTTGGCCGCTGTTTTCTGTAATGGTGGCTGCTTATTGATTTTTTTTTTTGTCCAATGAAAATTACCAGCTACTGAGATACTACAGTGATGGATGTGTCATAAGGACCTAAAAAGGACAGAAAAATTAGTGAATCCGGTGACATCCTGAATCACAGATGAGCCTTTATTCTGTCACCTGCTCTTGGAAAATATACCCTAACACATGAATTACAATGTGTCTTGCATTCCAGGGTATCAGGATACCACAGGCAAATGCCTGTGATACCATGAAATGCCAGAGGCTATAGTAGCAAATTCTATTAGCAAGTTCCCTTTCTTTCTAAGGTATAGATCAGTTACATCTTCCTGTCTTTCTCTAAGGTTTATTTCCTTCCTCAGTGGGCCTGGCACAGATTATGCAGTGGCCAGAAGAGTTTATAATGACAAGGCTGCAAAGGCAGTTATACTGTGGATGCTAAAATTTGAGCCTGTAGAGATAAATTGAGAGATCTGAATTTAGAGCTCAACTTCCTCACAATGGAGAAGTGTTTTGATCTCAAAGGCATACAATGAAGCTGTTTTCTACCTTAGAGCCACAGAACAACCAAAATGCTTTCAGTGGTTAGAATACAACTGTGCATACTTTGGCATCCAGTTAAAAATGTAAAACAACAGCTCTAGCACACTATAGTCAAATCCGTGTTCTGTATCCAGCTGAATGTAGAGTACAGAGTCATAAAATCATAGGTTAGGGTTGGAAAGGATCTTAAGGTCAAGTTCCAACCCCCTGCCATGTGCCCGGGCTCCTCACACTAAACCATGTCACCCAAGGCTCTGGCCTTGAACGCTGCCAGAGATGGGGCACTCACAACTTCCTTGGGCAACCCATTCCAGTACCTCACCACCCTCACAGTAAATAACTTCCTCTTTGTATCCAATCTAAACTTCCCTTGTTTAAGTTTGAACCCATATAGTCCCTAATGAAGAGTCCTTCCCCAGCATACTTCTAGGCCCCTTTCAGATACTGGAAGCTGCTCTGAGATCACCACGCAGCCTTCTCTTCCTCTCTTCCACCTCGCTTTCACATTCTTCCTGCTGCTGCAGAGCCACAAAGCACCAGGAATCCTGTTTCTGATTCCTCCTGGGTCATCCTCTTCCTCCACCCGCTCCATGGTGTGGGGATGCAGCCCCAGCAAGGGTTAACTTCCAGCTGCCTTTTCCCATTTCTCCTTCTAATATTGCCTGTGAAAAAAAGCAAACAGAGGCGAATCCCACCCTCTCCCTGGAGACTTTTCCTTGGCTTGTTCCAGAGAACACGGAAGAATCACGATTTGTCCTGTATTTTCTGCTTCAGCAGCCTCGGGGATGGAGTAACAAGACCCAAAGTGAACATGGAAAGCAATAAACCCACACACTGAATAACTGATAAAAGTGGAGAGGGAAGGAGGTGAAAAAGAAACCTCCGATAACATTCCCCTTGTGGCACTGAATAAACCAAACCCTGCTTTGGGACAGAGGGATGCTGGGTGGGAATGAAGCACAGACATGTAGGAAAAGGCTCCAGATCGTCCTTATTGCCGGTACAGAGTCCAAATACTTGGGGATAAACCCTTTATGGAGCAACAGTGAGATATTTCACCTTAATATGAGCAAGTACCTATCCCTCTATCTATCATCTATCTATCTATCTATCTATCTATCTATCTATCTATCTATCTATCTATCTATCTAATCTACCTGCCTATCTATCCATCCATCCATTTTACCTACCTACGTATGTATGTATATATGTATCTATCAATCTATCTATCTATCTATCTATCTATCTATCTATCTATCTGTCTTCTAGACTTGTGGCTGTAGGGTTTTGTGCCAAACAGCCTCTGAAGTTAGAAGCAATCTCGAGTTCTCACTCAAATCCAGGTTCAAGCCTGTCTCTATACAAAGAGCCAATATTGTGCTTCTCTGGGTAAAAATATCTAGGGTTTGGCTAAAATACTGTGGAAAATGATGCAAAGAAAGTGGCAAAATGAGGAAATGGCATTGCCATGGGTGTGGGGCTCCTCCTTTCTCCACTTGCTGTCAGGTATTATGTGCTAAAGCACCACAGGCTCATTGCCCACATCTGCTCACCCCCATCATGGTTTGGGCTACCCGAGTTCACATCTGGATGCAGCCAGTATTTCCAAGGCCTTTTCACATCTCACTGAAGAGAGATCCTGTGTTTTCCTTTCCTGGAGAAGAGGATTTGTGTGGTTTTGCCCCTAATCTCCCATCGCCAAGCTCCTGGAGCCGATAATGAAAAGCTTCCCTCCGCATTGGGTCTGTGGCTTTCCTAGATTAAGAACTGCTCCTCAAGGAAGCCCACAACCATAACAAACCCATTTGCTAAGATAACATTTGTTTAGGATGGTGGCTGCTTTCCTGCACGTGCTGCAGCTTGGCTCCTTATGGAGATGCAGTATTCCTGACTAACAAACCCTCTGGAGCGTGCCCTGCAGTGGTGACATCCATCCCAGCACGGATGATTTGGGCAACCTGATCGAGTTGAAGATGTCCCTGCTCATTGCAGGTTGGACAGGATGACCTTGAAGGTCCTTTCCAAGCCAAACTGTTCTATGATTCCATGATTTGAGTTGCATGCTGGGCTGAACTGGAGCCAAACAAGAGGTACCAGGATGGGTGAGGGGGCTTGGGGATGCTCCAGGCTGCATCACTGCCTTCCGCATCCCATCACCACCCACAAAAGGACCAGTTCCAGCAGCTCCAGCAGCCACATCCCCTTTCCTTTCTCACCATGGAGGAAAACCTTTTCCCTTACCCTCTTGGCACATCCCTGCCTGCTAAACATTAACATCTGCTGTGTCTAACCCAGTTAGCCGGGAGTGTTTGTATAGGCTTTGCAATCCCTGTTTCCATGTATACTCACATTGGGATTGTTTAAAGCTGATCCGGCAGGGAAATGACTGTGGGTGGGTTTGGGAAGACTCAGGGCAATGTGACTTCTGTCCTCAAGCTTAGCATCACCTTGTTTCGGGGACACCAAACCCAACCCATGGATCGGGATGTGAATAAAACAGGGAGAGGAAAAGGGATGGGGCAGGAGGATGATACATGGATGTTGCTGTGAAGGAGGGAGAGGTGCAGCATTCCCGGTTGGTGTCGCCCCATTGGTGACAAGATCCCTACTGTC